>CAUYON010126195.1:0-26816 GCA_963573935.1 Arctocebus calabarensis
TTAGCAATTATGAATTGGGCTCCAA
This sequence comes from Arctocebus calabarensis, assembly GCA_963573935.1. Classification (NCBI taxonomy): domain Eukaryota; kingdom Metazoa; phylum Chordata; class Mammalia; order Primates; family Lorisidae; genus Arctocebus; species Arctocebus calabarensis. The sequence continues at coordinate 26 of CAUYON010126195.1, forward strand.
TGAACATTCTGGTACAGATGTCTTTGTTAAAATGTGATTTTGGTCTTCTTGGTATATACCTAGTAAAGGAATTAAAGGATCAAATGGCAGGTCAATTTTTAGATCTCTAAGTACTCTCCAAACATCCTTCCCAAAGGAACGTACTAGTGTGCATTCCCACCAGCAGTGTAGAAGTGTTCCGTTTTCTCCACATCCATGCCAACATCTCTGGTTTTGGGATTTTGTTATGTGGGTTAATCTTACTGTAGTTAGGTGATATCTCAAAGTAGTTTTGATTTGCATTTCTCAGATGATTAAGGATGGTGAGCATTTTTTCATGTGTCTGTAGGCTGTGCGCCTGTCTTCTTTAGAGAAGTCTCTCTTCAAGTCTTTTGCCCATCCTGAGATGGGATCACTTGTTCTTTTCTTGCTAATACGTTTGAGTTCTCTATGGATTCTGGTTATTAAACCTTTGTCGGAAGCATAACCTGCAAATATTTTCTCCCATTCTGAGGGCTGTCTGCTTGCTAAACTTCCTATGTTCTTCGCTGTACAGAAGCTTTTTAATTTGATTAGGTCCCAGTAGTGTATCTTTGACACTGCTTTAATTGCTTGGGGAGTCCTGTTCATAAAATATTCACCCAAGCCGATTCCTTCAAGAGTTTTCTCTGCACCTTCTTCTAGTATATTTATAGTTTCATGTCTTAAGTTTAAGTCTTTAATCCAGTCAGAGTCTATCTTAGTTAATGGTGAGAGGTGTGGGTTCCATTTCAGCCTCTTACAGGTCGCTAGCCAGTTCATCCAGCACCATTTGTTAAATAGAAAGTCTTTTCTACACTGAATGTTTTTAATTGGCTTGTCAAAGATCAAGTAATGGTAAGTAGCTGGATTCATCTCTTGGTTCTCTATTCTGTTCCAAACATCTACCTCTCTGTTTTTGTGCCAGTGCCATGCTGTTTTGATCACTATCGATTATAGTACAGTCTCAGGTCTGGTAGCATAATTCCTCCTGCTTTGTTTTTATTTCTGAGTAATGTCTCGGCTATTCGAAGTTTTTTCTGATTCCATATAAAAGAAGTATTATTTTTTCAAGACCTTTAAAATATAACAATGGAGCTTTAATAGGAATTGCATTAAAATTATATATTGCTTTGAGTAGTATAGACATTTTAACAATATTAATTCTTCCCAGCCATGAGCATGGTATGTTTTTCCATTTGTTAACATTTTCAGCTATTTCTTTTCTGAAAGTTTCATAGTTCTCTTTATAGAGATCTTTCACATCCTTTGTTAGGTAAACTCCCAAATATTTCATCTTCTTTGGTACTACTGTGAAAGGAACAGTCCTTGACTGTTTCTTTCGGCTTGGCTATTGTTGGTATATATAAAGGCTACAGATTTATGGGTGTTGATTTTGTAGCCTGAGACACTGCTGTATTTCTTGACTACTTCTACAAGTTTTGTAGTAGAATCCCTGGTGTTTTCCAGATACACAATCATATCATCTGCGAAGAGTGAAAGTTTGATCTCTTCTGACCATAGGTGGATACCCTTGATCGCCTTTTCTTCCCTAATTGCAATGGCTAAAACTTTTACTACAATGTTGAAGAGCAGAGGACATAATGGGCAACCTTGCCTGGTTCCTGATTTAAGTGGAAATGACTTCAATTTAACTCCATTCAATACAATATTGGCTGTGGGTTTGCTGTAGATGGCCTCTATTAGTTTAAGAAATGTCCCTTCTATAGGCATCTACTACAATGCCTGGTTACTTTTTCTATTTTTAGAAAAAAGGTAGAGAGATGGTCTCACTCTTGCTGAGGCTAGTCCTGAACTCCTGAGCTCAAGCTATCTACCTGCACTGGCCTCCTAGAGTGCTAGGAATACAGGCATGAACCACTGCACCCAGCCAAGAAATATTTATACATTGAAAATATCATTCCAAAATGAAGGTAAACTGGAAATTTTGTTAGGAAAAAAAAGTTTAGAGAATTTAACATATGTGGCATTGTACTATAATATACGTTGAGGTAACCTCTTCAGCAGAATAAAAATAAAATCAGATGGAAATCTAAGTCTACATAAACTATGAAGAATGCTGAATATAGTAAATATGTGAGTAAATACAAGATATGTATTTTAATCACTTCTATGTATATTTAAAAGGAAAATGATTGTTTAAAGCAAAGATATAATAATGCACTGCAGGTTATATAGACTATATAGAAGTAATGTTTATGTCAACAACAGCACAGAGGACAAAAGATAGAAAAACAAAATTATTTTAAGATTTTTACAATGTAAAATGGTGTAATGTTATTTTAAGGTACTTGCTGTTACATAAGAGACGTACGTTGTAAATCTAGTAACATTAACCAAAATAAAAAACAAAGAGTTATAGCTAATAAGGCATAGTTCACATTAAATGAAAAATAAAAACTTGGCTAACCTAAAGAAAAAAACAGTGAAAGAGGAAAAGCAGGGCAAAATATAAAAGAGAAAAGAGAAAATGAATAGCAAGACGGTAAAGTCCAATCATATTAAAAATTGCATTTAATATAAATGGCATAACCAATTAAACCAATTAAAAACCAAAAATTATAATATTGGATACAAAAGTAAGGCCTGACTACATGCTGTGTACAACTTTATATTTTTAAAAACTTAAAAGGATAAAAGATAATATACTTATGCAAACAGATCATAAGAAATTTGAGTAGGACTATGCTAACATCCCACAAATTAGATTTTTAGAACAAGGAATATTACTAGGGAAGAAGAAAGTCATTTCATAATAATTAAAGTGTTGATCTATCCTGGGGATATAACAATCCTAAGTATACACACAATAACTGATCTTCATGATAGAATTGAAACCCATGAATGGATTATCTGCAGAATTTAGTAATCAATGAAACAAGTAGAAAGAAAATGAGTGAGATATCTTTCTTCACATAAACATCAAAATGTACAGTAAGAGATGTTGGCGTGGATGTGGAGAAAGGGGAACACTTCTGCATTTATTTTTAAACTTAGTGGTAATCATAGAAAAACTCTAATTCTAATTTCTAGTTGACTTCCTAGTCAAATGCCAAACTTTCCTTTTTTCTGTGATCTAAACTTCAAAAAGCATTATTAAACATCTTTTAATAACGCATGCCAACTAGTACTGTTTTTAGGATAATATATTTGAAGGTTAAAGACTTCATAGTTGTTCTGAATCTGGAATGAATATTGGCTTCTGGGGTCTCTGACTCCTCTAAAATTCGGTGAAAAGTTATGTATTTGAATGGAGTCCTCCTCCCACTCCATATGGAAACATTCCATAGTTTTCATAGGATGATGGCAGGTATTTAAACTGCTGCCCTAGAGGAAGGTTAGAAAGGGCTTGGATTAGTCAGAAAAGTCTTATTCTCTTTAATTTATATTTGAAAACGCAAAATTAAAACTGCCATTTTTCCTATTGGGGCAGAGAATAAGAAAAGTGAAAATCTCTTGTCACTATATGCTCATAAGAAATATTCCTTTTTCGAAAACCTCAAATATTTACAATATTTGAGATTAGTTTACTTTTAAACCCAAATCAATACAACCATGGGTTTCAAAAAATTTCTAGTTACTTCTCTAAGGATAAAGACACACACCCGCACACACACATCCTAACCAAATTTTCATAATTCTGTGTGCAAAAAGAATTGGATTCCTCTCCTATGCCATACACAAATATCAGCTAGAAGGAGTTTCAGTATGAGGCCTAAAACTTTAAAACTCCTGGAAGAATACACAAAGGAAAATCTTCTTGACCATGGTCTTGGCAATGATTTCATGAATATAACACCAAAATCACAAGCAACATAAGCAAAAATAGAGAAATGGATCTGTGTATCAAAGGAAACAGAAGAATGAAAAAGCACTGTATTGAATGGGAGAAAATATTTAAAAACTGTGTTTCAGGTAAAGGGGTTAATCTCCAGATTAGGTAAGCATCTCCTACAACTCAGTAGCAAAACAAAACAAACTGAATAGCTTGTTTTAAAGAGCAGTGCACTTGCATCGACTTGTCTCCAAAGAAGACATGTCAATAGCCAATAGTTATATGAAAAGGTGTTGGACTTCATTAATTAATATGGAAATTCAAATTAAAATCACAATAAAATATCACCTCACACCTTTTAGGATGGCTTTTATCACACAAGCAGAATAATGCACAGATACAAGTGTTGGTGAAGTTGTGGAGAAATTGGACAATATTACATTTGTGGGTGGAAATGTAAAATGATGTAAACATTATATAAACCAGTATGGAAATTCCTAAGACAACAACAACAAATCAGTATTACCATAGGATCTAGCAATTTTCCTTCTGAGTATACATCCAAAAGAATTAAACTTAGGATCTTAAAGAGCTGTCTGTTCCCGTGTTCACTGCGGCATTATTGACAGCTGTGAAGACATAGAAACAACCCGTGTGTCCACTGACGGATGAATGGAAAAACAAAATGTGGTATATCCACACACTAGAATATTATTCAGCATGGAAAAGAAGAAAATCCTACCATGGGAACAACATTGATAGACCCGAATGACATTATGCTAAGTAAATGAGCCAGGGATGGAAGGGCAAATCCTGTGTGATTCCACTTAAGTGTCAAGTTGTATGTTAATAGTCAAATTGACAGCAGCAGGAAATGGATGGTGGTTGCCATGGGGTGGGAGGAAGGAAAATGGAACTGAATTGTTCAGTGGATATAAAGTTAAACACTGTTAAGTAATTTCCAGAAATTTGCTATACAACATAGTGCCTAAAGTTAAACAAGGTACCATGCACTTGAAAATCTGTTAAGGTAGTTGACCTTATGTTAAGTGTTTTCTTTGTCTCTCTCTCTCAAGAATAAGGACACAAGGACATTTTTGGAAGTGCAGGATTATTATCTTCACTGTGATGATGGTATCACAGGTGTATGCATATGTCCTATCTCATTAACTCATATGCATTAAGTACATGCTCTTATTTGCATAGAAATTATACCTTAGTGAAGCTGTAAAATAATACGGTTTTAAAACCAAAGCAGTTTAAAACAGCCTTTTTAGGTCCAAATCATGGCAATCTGAACACTGGCGTTGTAATTATTTACAAGCAACCTGTTAGTCTCTATCTCTGCAGCAAATCACTTAAAAGTTAATGAAGGTGTACTGATGTTATGATTTTTTGTTTTTATTTAAGAATGTTCAGTCTATTTTTTAAAAATCTTTCTCATAATAGTCTATTTGGATTTCTATTGTGTTAAGAGTAAGAGAAATCCGAATAGACTACTATGCTATTACATTAGGCTCAGTTACAAACATATCTCTTTATTTCATAAGACGTTAGCCCCCAGAAGTCAGATATATTTTGTTGTTTATTTTTTCCTTTTCTATTAGAGAAGTTTTCAAAATGAAAGGGGTCAAAGTCATTGCATTTGTATACTTTACTAGAGCTTCAAATTTGGTCAAAATTGCTCTTTGAAAAATAACATAGAACAAAAAGTGTTTTTATATATTCAAAAGGGTTTAATCTTCTCATGGGGAAATTTATAATCCAATTGGAGCAATAAGTTGCAACTTTAAATATGTAGTATACTAATGCATAGAAAGGAGGTAGAATTTCAAATTAAAGGATTTATTCTTGTGTTACAGTTTAGCTGAAACATGAAGATACATGGGAAAAGGCAACATTGTGACAAATAGAAGATTTGTATTGACATAAATGACCATGCTACTTAGAAAACTTTTACTTAATTTGATCCAGACTGGGTGTATTAGGAAAAGTGATCGATTCTTTTCCAGTTTACTTTTTTCTAGCCTCTGCTCCTCTCTTTGTGGTGATAATTGTGGGCTACAAACAGGAGAGTCAAAACACGCAGACATTGAAGACAAGCGAGTAAATTAAGGTCAGTTCCACTGAGACCATCTTGCTTTCACATGGCATGCATTTTTATGTGTAATTTGTAAGACTGAGATTTTGCAAAACTGAAAATCAAATTTCAGTGTAAATGTCTTTTCATTATGTGCAGGCTAAAACAAAGATGCACCATTCAAAATGTCAGAGAGCCAACTGGAGGTTTATAGAACATTCTCAACATCACTATAGAGAACTAAAGTAAAAATAAATTTTTGAATTCTTTGGTAACTATTCTACAGCTTTCCCAGAAGCTATAGCTTATTAACAGGTGTTACGTTGCCCCAGTCAGCTGTCAATACCTGCTTTCCCCACTGCGGATGAAAAATATACACAGAAACACAATACATATATTCCCCTGATACCCTTTTCTATTACATTTTGAAGTTAGATGATGTCAGTTTTGCTTACCTATCATCTTCCTCCTGATTTATTATTCAAAGCAAAGATGGTTCAAGGTTCACATTTTTTAAAGTTGATTTTTTTCCCAATCTTGTTTTCATTGATAAAAATCAATAAAATGCTGTTTAAGTTGGAAACATGTTCATTGCCATGCAAACACAAACTTTTAATGTGTTTTTCCATAAGTTAAATCATGGGGAAAAGCACTAAGAAATTGCATTTATTTTCACCTTGTGGTTTCTTCTTTTGATACCACACTTTTCTTTGATACCCACGTTCTTTAAAAGACCATAAGTTACTTCTTTTTACTTTTCTCTTTGTGAACTCTCTGTACAGAATATCTTTAGGATAGATGTACTAGGAAACAATAAAATTTAGAACTCTGATAAATTGTTTGTTCTCCTAGCAAGTAAAACTGCAAAGAACTATTGAATATCCTAAACTTTGAGTTTTATTTGCTTAAGACGGACTCACAGGTTGCCAAAGCTGCTGATTTTTTTCCCAAGCTGTTAACATTTCTGTTGGATCTCCCATAAAGTGTTTCTACTCAAGTTTCCTTTCACCTGGAGCATGTACACCTTTCCAAATTCCTTACTTGACAGTTAATGCAAATGTTATATTTATTCCTACTCAACTGATCAAATTTTTGCCAAACTATATCTTTAAATTCCTGAATAGAATTAAAAGTAGTACTCCTGGAAATGGTGACTTCATATCAAAGTTGATTTCTTTACACAAATTCTGGCTTATAAGAGTCGAGTTCTGTGTGACTGGTCATTCACAAAGCACAGAGGTTCAAGAACAAAACCCGAATAGAACACATTCCAGGGAATAATCTTCTTAACAAATAAGCCAAGGTCAAGAGTTTTTCAGAGTCAGACCTTTTCTCTGAGGAGCTTTATTATATCAGATAATTTCCAATAGGAATAAAAATAGTCTTTTAAGTATTTTGAGCTCTATCTCATTTTCCCTCTGTCTGATAATTGGATATTAGAGATTTATGTAATCTTACGTTTAGAAGGGATTTAAAACTACTTTTTCCTTTTTGTTTTATATTTTCACAGTTGCTTGAAAAAAATAAATAGCATAATGTGACAAGTTACGGCCTTTCTCAGTTATAAAAGAAAAAAATGTATTCATATCGTTCCTAATACAGTTCTAAGATAACAGCATTGAAATAAGAGAAAAGTTTTCATCTTCCTCTTCCATTTCAGTGAGGTAAAAAATGGCATCTTAAATTCAGTGACTGATCTGACTTTTTTGTTTCTCTAGGCATTACTGCATGGATTTAACTTATTTTTTTAATGAAGTAACAAGGAGTTTAATAATATTTTTTACATTGAAGAAAATTCAAAATACTTCTTTAACTTTTATTGTTATAAAAGATACAATGTTAGGTAAATACTGTTAACCCCATGTATCTTAAAATTAAGACCAAGATATTAAAATAAATTATAAAGTCTTGAAGAAAACCACTGTTGCAATAGGGCATTTAAATACAGGTTAATTTCTAATGCTGAGAACATACGTGTGTCACAGACAGACGTCTGCAGCCTGGACGAGGTTAGCGAGAGCACAGGAGCAGAGCTCAAGTTACAGTGGCTCTTTCAGCACCGTCCCAGAGAAAGAATGAATGACAGTGTCCTGAGCCATGGGTGACGTGAGATATAAATAATAATATTAAATATGTTAGTTATATTAGAAGCACCAAATCTGAGAATCATACTATTCGCATAGAGATGTTCGGTTACACACCTAGAGAAAATTTTATATATCCCATTTAAATGATGCCCCTGATATCATACACAACATCAAGTGTGATCTCACCAGCACGTTCAGTGCAAAGTGTTTTTTGACATCATTTGACATTAAAATCTTTCTTGTGCGAGAATTTGGTTTATCAATCTCACAATATTGTAGTGGTTTGCTTTTGGTATGTAATTTCCACTTTCACCTTCGCTCTGATCCAAGGTCAGATTTATGTACGCGCTTGTGCGGAAGTTGTCTTCAAGTTGTTCGATCATAGATGTGTCTTTGCATTATTCGTGTAGATTATTTTCTTTTAAGTAACATACCTTTGTATTGTTCAGTCTGCTAAAATACTGCACACATTCAGGCATGCTCACCAAACCCAGGCACAGGGATATTCAGTGGTACCCATCACTTACTAAGTATTACTTTGTTACTGGTTGATTTTTAAAATGTAGTAGTGTAGAGAAATGTGGGAGGTTTCTGCAAAACAATAGAGAAGATTTGAGAACCGGCTTTGAATTTAAAGATGATAAAACATACTTCTGTATGGTCCTAAATGTTCATATATTGGATTTAGTATATGAGGACATCAAATAACCACTATAAATATGTCAAATAATCAAAGAAAATTATATTTATGTTCAAATATGTAAAGGAAAGATGTAGCAATGATATTACAAATAAAAACTCTCTTGAAAGTGGAAAAAGTGGAAATTCTAGAAATGACAAATACGCGAGCTGTAATAAAAAAATGTAAAGATGACTTCATCTATAGATGGAAAATAGATGAATATTAACTTGAACATAAACTAACAAAAATTATCCATTCCAAAGAACAGATTAAAAAAAGATTCAAAGAAAGTAAGTAGAACCTCATGGAGCTTTGGAACTGTTCTCATGTAATGAGAACTGCAGAAAGAAAAATGGAGTAAAAGAAAAGGGGAAGAAAATAAAGAAATAATAGCCAGAGATTTACTTTGCAAATTTGATGAAAAACTGACTTCCAAAAATATTGAAATAGAATTGCCATTTGCCAGGTTACCTGGACATGTGTGATGAGAACTAACCTTGGGATGACTTTCAAGGTGGAGCAGTCAGAAGCTGTGTATGGTGGGAAACATGAGCTCCCGCCGGGAGAGCTGCTCACGCAGTGACTCTGTCCGGCCGTCTCCTAAACGGACTCTGCTCTCTCCATCATTTTCTCTACCCAGCTTTATTCATTCCTGAGATTACATATTAATACTTTGTAAATTAAGTACGTTTATTTTAATTGCTTTTTGAAAGACCAATGTTGAATGTGATAACTTAGGTATAACTTATTATAAATGTTTTATTTTTTTGGCCAGGGCTCGAAGCCCGGTACATGGGGCCGGCGCCTCCCACCTTGAGCCACAGGCACCATTCTAAAACCTATTATAAACTTTTTAAAGAATATTCCCACATGAGTATATCCTTCCATTTCTTAAACTCTGTATGGATATGTACTTGTCTTTTTTGTTTCAGAGTAGCATGAGGGTACAAATGTTTGGTTAGGTTGTTTTCCAAGAACTTCCATTTGACCCCACAATCCCATTACTAGGGATTTCACATATAAAAAATATAATTGTGCCTGACTTAGTTATTAATTGTGCCTGACTTTGACTTTCTCATACATAAAAAATAATATATTCCAAAGGCTATCTATATTATCAATTCTTAGAGAGAATTATGTATTTTCTAAAAATGTAATTTATAGGTGGGGGTTGGGAGATTTAAAAACATTTTTCAAACTCAAAGTTTGTTTTTTTTTTTTTTTTTTTAGAGACAGAGTCTCACTTCATCACCCTTGGTAGAGTGCTGTGGCGTCACAACTCACAGCAAGCTCCAACTTCTGGGCTTGTGCAATTCTCTTGCCTCAGTTTCCTGAGTAGCTGAGACTACAAGTGCCCACCACAACACCTGTCTATTTTTTGTTGTTGCTTGGCCCAGGTTTGAACCAGCCACCCTCAGTATATGGGGCCAACACCTTATCCACTGAGCCACAGGAGCCATCAAACACAAAGTATTTAAAATCACAATAATTCAATTTTTTTGATATTCTACTTTATTTTTTTATTTCAGGATATTATAGGGATACACACTTTTTGGTTGCATAGTTTGCTTTTGTACATTGTTAAGTCAGAGTTTTAAGTGCGCTCTTTTTCCAGAAGGTGTACATTGTACCAGTTAGGCATGAATTTAACAAACCCTTTCTCCCGTCTCCTACCTATTTGATTAAAAAATGTAAAACCCTTCACAAATTTGCAAGTCATTCTTGCTCAGGGGTCATGCTCATCTCTGTCATATCAATTTTAGAATGTGTACTCTTGAAGTGAGCATAAAAATTCAATTTTGACATTATAAGTTTAATATTAAATTATGTTGCCCATTTATTTTAATAAAATGTGTCAGTTAAAAATTATTTATCCTTTTATAAACACAATCAATTTTTTTGATGAAAACAAACATTTTCATTGAGTTGAATGGGCAAGTGGTGTAACGGAAATATATTGTAAGCCCTAGAATTTACCTCACTGATTCCATAGATTCACAATGTAAAAGTAAGTAGAAATACTTATTTTATTTTTAGATTCTGAACATATTATAAACTTGTAACATATTTACTTCTACTTTAGAAGACCCTGAAGCTTAACTAAAAGTTAATGGAAAATATAAGGTACTTTTTGGTAAGTTATAGCAAATCTTTTAGATTATATAGCATTGCTCTAAAAAGGTTTGGGTGGAGTGGCTGAATAAAGTGAGTGAACCATGGCTCGGCACCTGTGGCTCAACGGGCTAAGGCACCAGTCACGTACACCTGAGCTGGCGGGTTTGAATCCATCCTGGGCCTGCCAAACAACAATGACAGCTGCAGCCAATAAATGGCTGGGCATTGTGGCAGGCTCCTGTAGTCCCAGCTATTTGTGAGGCAGAGGCAAGAGACACGCTTGAGCCCAGGAATTGGAGGTTGCTGTGAGCTGTGATGCCACGAGACTCTATCCAGGGTGACAGTTTGAGGCTCTGTCTCAAAAAAAAAAATAAAATAAAAATAAATAAATAAATAATAAAGTGAGTGAACCAGAGGTAAGAAAGTCTCCTACAATTTCTGAGGCTTTTGCTATATAGCTTATGGCACTGATTCAGAAATGAAAAGGAAGGTGAAAATGAAAGATTATTTCAAAACATATCACTGTGATGACAAATAATAAAGACATGATAATAATTTTTGTTAGCTTTTATGTACCAAGTTAAGTCTTGACTGATTTTATCTGTGCTTTCTCCCAAGCTTTAATTTCCATCATTTGGGTAATAATCAACTTGTATTTACACTAAATAAACCTCACCATTTGCATACTATTATTAATATATTTTCCTACATATTATTACAACATTCCAAGGACAAAGTACTAAAACTTCACATCATAATGTAAAAATATTCTGCAGTCATTTTTTAAATGAAAAGACAATACTAGGTTTCAAACTGGCATCATTTCTGAGAATTAAAATCTGGCTTGTCTCAAGACAGAGTATATAAACTGACACGAAGCAAGGGAAATTTGCATAAACTTGTCTGAAGAAAAGAACCTGGAAAATGGAATTATCCCAAATATGCTATTTACATATTAAATGTTACTGCAGGACAGGAGTCTTTCATTACACTATGTCTATTTTTGATATTATACTAATTTCTAACAGTGTTTTTTTTTAATGTATAAAGTTTGATGCATACTAATCAATCAATCAAAAACATTTACAGTTTAACCTAACAAATATGTATTTATTATGCAAGCTTATTTAAAAATAATTATGATACGAAACTTGCTATAAAAATTTTGTGTGTAGACTCATGTTTTTAAAACAAAATTATAAGTAAGTGTCTAAGCACTTATCTCATAGGCCTTTACACGCCTTATTGGGATACAGCCTCACAGAGGCTTCAACAGGGACTCAAATGGAAAACACACTACTTTTCAGACCGAATGCAGCACAAAGTATTTTTAAGACATGAGGACATGAACTTTCTCTGCTTTTCACCATGTGAAGATACTTCAGGAAAATGCCACCTGAAAAACAGGAAGAAAGCCTTCACCAAAACTCCACCATGCTGAAAGTTCTAGAAGTTCTAGATCAGGGAGCTTGATATATACATGTTTGTTGATGGTTAAGAAAAAAACTTGATAAACAGGTTTGTTGATAAACAAACTTAATAAATAAATGTTTGGTTAAAAAGAAAAAAACAAATCAGAAAAACAAATCAAGACTAGCAGCATTATTACATGAAATCCTTTATAGATCAACTCATGCTCAAAATGCACCACTCTCCTCCCATCAAAAAAAGTCAAAGCTCAGAGTGGAAAATTCTAGTGATTTTCTTTAAATCTCTATCAGGTGTTAGAGCAGAATTTCTGCCTTAGAGTTATAAAGTTTTCAGTGTGTAAATAGGTAAAATCTTATAAACTGATGTTGTCCAAAATGAATCAAATAAAACACATCACCAGTATTTTTTTTACATATATCAGCAAAGGGGAGCAAAGGATGGATAATTTATAACCATAATTAATCCAAAATACATCTTAGTTAGCAGTACAATGGATTGCATTTCTTTTACCTTACTAATCCTATTTTATTAAAGTAAGTTCTAAAACTGATTTACAATATTTTAGCCCATTGTCTCTGTGATGGCTCATAGTGACCTAAATGACAAGTTGGGAAACACTTTTTAGATCAATTTTTCCCACTAATATTTAAATTAGAAAAAAATGTATTTATTTAATAACAAATCTCTGAGTCAGGATCTGTCATACTTTAGGTTTATATTATTTTACTTAAAGAGTAAAATAATACAAATGTACAAATATGAAATTAGGCACAAAGTGAGTCTTAATTTAAAGTGCCCATAATTGATTGAATGCCCAATGACTGCAAACTTTACAGAATTTTATGAACATGTTTCTAGAGCCCTTGGAAGAGAATGATTCAAATAAAGACCTCAAACTTGAACTTCGGTGGCTTCACGGTGAATCTTCCAACATCTGCAGGTAATTTGAAATGTACTTCTAGGCTTAAAGATACCTGAAGATAACAGTCTGTGTGTTTCCCAACCAGATACCATCAAGGAGCTCCTGAGATCGGAGCGGATGAGAGCAAACACGAGAGGTCGTTCACCTCTCCTCAAATGTGGCCTCGAGGAGGGCACAGAAGCAGTGGCTGGTAGCAAGTTACTTTTGGTGCACTGGAGGTGAGCTTTGTTGGAGTTGCAGTGTGGGAAATACAGCAGCAAGAGGGAAGTTATACTTGAGGTCATTTGTAGAAAACATAATGAAAGAGGCAGGAGACTAACCCACTCCCCAAACAATAAGCAAACTTTCTGCTTCTAGCTCTGCTTCTGAAAAAGTTACTCTGTGGCACAAAGCAAAGTTTGAAAGACAAGCTAGTGGAAGTCAATTAAGGGAGCACACCTCTGTAGTTTTAATGCATACTTTGTTCAAAACATGCAATGCCTCCATTTCCAGCCACACGGTGCATTCTGATAGTGTTGAGTGACACAGACCAGCAGTTTTGAGAATGTTACAGTCTTGCATTCCCACCAGTGCAGAAGTGTTCACTTATCTCCACATCCACGCCAACATCTGTAGTTTTGAGATTTGTGATGTGGGCTACACTTACTAGAGTTAGATGATATCTCAAAGTAGTTTTGGTTTGCATTTCTCTGATGATTAAGGATTATTAGTTTAAATTGTGCTGTATGAATACCATGGAATACTATGCAGCATTAAAAAAGATGGAGACTTTACCTCTTTTATGTTTATATGGATGAAGCTGGAAAATATTCTTCTTAGCAAAGTATCTCAAGAATGGAAAAAAAAAATCCAAAGTACTCAGTACTACTATAAAACCAATTTAGAATCACTCACACTTTCATATGAGAGATGAATTACAACTCCCGCCCAGGATGAAGACGGGAAGAGGAAGGAGATGGGAGGGGAGGGGGTGATTCGACAGAGGGAGGGGTAATGGTGGGACCACACCTATGGAGCATATTGCAAGGGTACAAGTCAAATCTATCAAGTATTGAACACAAATGTCTTAACATTGTGATTAAGTAAATGAGGTGAAAGCCATGTTAATTAGTAGGATGCAAGCACTCCAATCTGTACAAATAATCGACACATTGAATCCCACAAAGGCAAAAATATATTCATGATCTATGTGTCTATGACTTAATAAAAAAAGAGACTGTTACAGTCAATAATCTTCTAATCTTCTTCTCGCAAAGGTATTAGCTAATTGCTGGGATGTAACTGTGGTTCCTCTTTCTGTCTCTGTGATACTGGAATTTCAGGCTCTTGCTCTCAGGGGACCACAAGAGTGGTGGTAAGTCAGGATTTATTTACAGGAAAGAAGAATTACAAGTAGAGGAAAAACCAAACCTCCAGGCAAAGAGGACCCAGGAGGAGAACAAGCTCTCCTGTTCCCTCTCCGAGGTCCAGCCGAGGTCTGCCCCTGAGCGCACTGCTCAGGGGTTTATATAGTCCCAGGGAGTTGCTTTGCTAGAACTTCTTAGGGCGTGGGTCTTCATCAGTTACAGCCAGCTGTGTAAGGAAGACCCAAGCCCTGGAAACTGACATGATATTGACCAGTCAGATGTGCACAGGAGGAGACAGCACAGGCTTCCGGTCCCTCCAGCAAGCTGGTTCCTCCATCCGCCACTGCATCAGCACCACCAGGGCCAAGGCGGTGGTTGTAGGGCCACCTTGTCCTGCATCATGTGTTTGAAACGCATGCCATCTTCACTACTAGAAAGTAAGTGTATTGTCACAGAGGAATAGCCCACTGTGATTTCATGTGGCACAGAGAACACTCCTCACATATAATTGTTTATTTACCAAGTTTACTAACACATGAGTCCATCCTAATCATTCTAAAAAGGTAAGGTAGTGCACAGCCTGTTACAGAGATCCTTTCTCATTAGGGAGCTCCTTTTACAGTCAGAGCAGGGAAATTCTACTCCTTTCTTTCTTGTGGAATCTTTCATTTAAAAATCATTTCTTGGTTTTATTTTAATGCACAACTCATTATTAGCTTATGTTACTCATAGAAAATCTGATAAATATTTCTACTGCAAATGGCATAATAATTAAAAGGATAATATGAATAATAATAATAGGTTTGATTTAACTCCTTATGATAACTGGAGTTTCGTTTTCAGTAGGTTCTTGGTCTTGGTGATTTGGAGAACGAATCCACCCACTACAGGTCAGTGGTAAGACAGGATTTATTTACAGAAAAAAATAATGCAAAAACACCAAAGCTGCTGGCAGAGAGAACCCTGGTGGGAAGATAAGCCCTCTCGTTCCCTCTCTCTGCCTCTCCCGTATATCTGACTTAATAAAAAATAGAGACTGTTACAGTCAACAATCTTTTAATCTTCTGTTTGCACCATTATTAGCCAATTGCTGGGATGTAACTGTGGTTCCTGGGCTCTCTATCCATGGGTATATATAGTCACATGGGGTCATTTAACGGGAACCTAGTTGTTACATTTAGGGGTCTGGGCCCCCACCCCCCAATTCAGTTGTCATATTTAGTGTGCATGTGTGCGCTAAAGTTACATTTAGCCAGACTCAGTTAATGAAACGCTACAATCCCTTTCATTCAGGTCTAGGAAACTTACATGAAATTGACCAAGCCATGAAATTGACTAGGCCTAGAAAAGGTGAGGTTACCGGTTCAGCCAGAAGTACAAGGGGGAGGGAGACAGAAGGCACTGGTGTCTCCCCAGCAGTTGTCTGGACCCTCTGGTTATTGGACCCTCCTGCATAACCCACCCACCCACCCTCCAGCCCGCTGGTCCCGCCGCAACACCACCAGGGCTAAGGCAGCAGGTCCTCCAGCTCAGCCCTGAGGTCCTGTCCTATATCACTTACACAGCGTTTCACTGGATACAACTCTGTAAGACAGTTGTTATTATTTACTTCTATTGCAATTGATGCAGAAATTCTGCATGATAGTCAGTAACTTAAAAGTGTTCACAGGCAAAACTTACTAAATGCAGAATACAAATGTCTTCATACAATAACTAAGAAAATGCCATGAAGGCTATATTAAACAGTTTGATGAACACATTTCATATTTATATGAAAACAGCACATTGTACCCCTTGATTGCGCTAATGTACACAGCTATGATTTAATAAAAAAAAAACCCACGAAAATAAATAAATAAAAATATTAAGGAAACAAACAAACAAAAAATAACTTAAAGTCTTACAATTAAAAATACAAAATTCCTAACAAATTTCATATTCATATATGCTAAATGTTGCTCTAAGGCAGACAAAGGGAGAGAAAATGCCACAAAATTTACACACACACACACACACAAACGTACAGTGTTCTGTCCCTGGGAGATGACCCTGCATCCGTCCCTGGCAAGGCTGACCGGCGCCATCTCCAGTACAGTATTTAAGGCTGTTCATAGAAAACTGGGGACGTGTGTGCACAAGGCAGAAAGTAAAAAAGGTAACAGCTTCGTGTTTCAGTTAACAGACGGTTCTTTGTTTAAGGAAGAAAGTTGTCAGGCGAAGGACAGGGGAGGACCAAGCGACAAATTAAGGAACACTTTGAGGAAGAGTTAAAATGGAAAGTCACAGTCTTCAGGTCACAGTACCTCAGCTGCAGGGGATCTGTGGGGGCAACTATCAATTACTCTCCAGTTTCATTTGTATTTTAGTTTCTAAGCTACAGATCCCTAACTAGACAATTTCCAGACTATTTTCCTGTCCACTCTGTTGGACGTTCCAACTCCCGTTCATCTCGTAGGTGTTGATGTGTGTTTCAGCAGGGGGCTGAAACTCAGGTCCATAACCTGCTGGAGATTTCAGGGGGAATGCAGCCTACTCTAGCTTTCACCCCCAGAAAGATACTAGAATCATTGGGTATCTTTCTGCAACAAATGGAATGTTAGCCAGAGGAAAAGAAACATCACCAGATTAAAAAAGAGCATAACAAAGCAAAACTTAAAATGTAGCAGGTACCTAAATGTCCAAAGCAAAATTATAAAATTTCTAGAGAAATCTAGAAATCTAGGCCACAAATTCTAGCAAACTTAGGCTTGGGAAAGACGTTTTCAAATTGGACAAAAGACCACAAGAAGAAGGGAAATTAAAATGACCAAACCACGTGTTGTTGAAGAGTTAGAGCAACTTCAATGCTCAGAGTGTGCTGCTGAAGATCACACAGCTGCTTCATAAAACAGTGTGGCAACGTCTTTGCTCCTGTCTTATGGCAGTTGTTTCGTTCCTACATTTTTATCCAAATGAATCGAAAGCATATGCTCACAAAAGCCTGGCACACAAATACTCACAGCAGATTTATTTGTGTTAGCGACAAGCTTGAAACAACGCTGATTGCCCCCAACAGGTGGATGAAGAACTGTTGCATATTCACATAATTGAATTCTGCTGAGCAGTATTAAAAAAATTAACTAGTGACACTTGCATCAATATGAATACATTTTAAAATAGTTTTAATTGAAAGTTACCAGGAGGAAAAGAATACATTTGATATGGATCGGATTCATACGATATCCTAGGAATTGCAAGTTAATTATACGGTGATAGAAAGCCGATGCTTGATGCTGGGGACAAAGGAATCGTAGAAGAAGGAAAGGATGACTAAGAGACACGAGAACAGTATGGGAAGAGGAGAAGGATTACTGACTTTATCCAACTGAAAAAACAAATAAAACAAACAAAAAACTGCTCACTTGTGAACTTTCTGACAGAGACAGCGGAGACTAATTTACACACCACACAACCCAAAGTTAACGAAGTATCCTTGAAATATCAGCCAGGCTGAAATAACTTTGATTTATGGGTTGGCCATGGTTGCAAATGACTGGCTAAATATTAATATGGGTTTGGGTTGAAATATATAAGGGTTGAAAGCAGGGTAAGATTAAGAAAATAAAATATTTATGCTAGAAAGCATGTCTATTTGTATATTATCGCCAAATGCAAACATCCTAATAATACTAATTGCTATGGTTGACATTAGTTAGCAAGGAGGAATGACAGCTACAATGAATGAGTGGATAGCAATACCTAGTTCTGTTTTACCTCCTTCTTCTCAATCCCACCCTCACTTCACCACAAAATTCTGTGCGTATGCATTACAGGTGAGTGGAAATCCATGATACTTGATGCACAGTTTAATAAACGTACTAAGGAACAACTTGTGTGAGGAAAGAATATGTTGTTACTTTCTAGAGAAACTGGTTCTTAAACCAAATCTTGAAGGAACAAATCGGGAAAGATTTGTTAATGGGAGTTACGCTGTGTCTGGAACATTGAACGTGTTCTGAATGGAAGGTATTTCAGCGGTTAAGAACAGTATGAGCCAAATCATAGGACGAGGTAGGGGAGAGTTCGTACATTTATGTGCAATCTTAGCTAGAAGCTGCCCGAGTAAGAGAAACATTAGTAAATGGGGACAATAGAGTCTTAACTGAGATATTTGGAGAAAGGAGGCAGGGGTGGGGGTTGGAAATACTTTATTACCTATCCAAATAAAGTTGGTGGTGTCTAGAGGTTAAAAGACTAGACAGCAGAATTAGACTGCTTTTGTATACAATCATATTTTGTAAGAACTGGGTAACGGCATAGGTAAGTTTATTACTTCTCCATATCTGAGTTTCTTCATAGTAAAAGAGGAGCAGTAACAGTACTTTTTTCATTCTAAGAATTATAAGTGTCATTACAATGCTTATAAAGCCATGATTGAGGCATAGTCAGTGTCATAGCATTGCATTGCCCAATAGTAAAGAAAATGGAATTCTTTAAACACTGGTGAATTGATTTCACACAATAAGTTGTTATTAAATTGTTCAGCACATTGATATTTGATCCTTCTTTGATTTAAGGCACTAACAGTAAACACCGGTGTCTCTGACGTTCCTTTATGGAACCCATAAAGGCCCTAAAGTGGTTATGGCAGTGCACACTTTCCTGGTGCCTGTCATGATATAGAAGCCCATGTTGCTGCCGCCTGGCTGGTTTCAAAGCAAAACATACTTTTTCACTAAAGACTCTATAATTTAATATTGTCTGAGGTGTAAAAGCTAGTGATATATAGCGAGGATTTTGAGGTATTTCATAATTTAATTGGTCTTTTCCTCTCTTTTTTAGAATTCATTGCAAATTAAAGTAGACATTATGGTTTCGATGGAACAAAAGAGTCATCTTCAAAACATGTCACAACTGCCTGGGAAAGCTGATAATAAGAAGCTGCTAATAATAGCCTGCTAATAAGCAGCTCAAAAGTGCCTCAAAATAACCCTTCCATGAGCTTCCCCCCATCCCCCAGCTCACGCTGCACACATCACAGGGGAACAGCAGAAGAGAATTGCACATTGATTATTACCTGCGTTTTTGTTGTGGGGACCTTTTGTTGTACACAGTTTGAGAAGCTTAATATGTGTGAAAGAAGAAAATCACTTAAGTGTAATGAAATGTGAGTCCCATTACAATAGAAGGGTTCTATCTTTACCTCATGTACTGTAAGAGCTAGGGTGATGCTTTTGTTCTTTTCTTCCCCTCATTTTTTTTTTTCTTTGAACATAAACCTGAATTTGATTAGACCTTGGTAGGATACTTGTGGAATCCAGGGTGCAGGAAGGCATTCCAGCTAAAATAGGATCTGGAATAAAGTTGATGCTCAGCAGAGGAGTCCCATGATAAAATAAAGACAAAAACAATAAACAAAGCACTGCAGTGAAATGAATGTTTAGTCGATATTAGTTATACTGTGGGTCTCCCATAACCATTCCCTTCAAAACTATTCCCATACTAACTATTCCCATAACTTTTTCCTTCAAAAAAAACTAGACTTGCACTCTTTCTCCAACATGTATTTGTGTCCCCTTTGACAAGAAAGGGTTTATGTGACCAACATGTTTGAAATCAAACTATCGAATACTTCCTTTTATTATTTTAAATGAGATTCAGGAGTACAAATGGTTTTTGTTTACATGGATGAGTTGTAGAGTGATGATGTCTGAGCTTGCAGTGTTACTGTCCCCTGAGTAATGTACATTGTACCCAGTAGGTATTTTCCTTTTCTAATCCCTCTCCTGACTTCCCCCCTGTGATTCTCCAATGTCCATTGATGACTCGGTATGACCCCAAACATCCATAGCTTAGCTCCTCCTCATAAGTGAGACTATGTGGTTGTTTCCCATTCCTGAGTTACTTCACTTAGAATAACCGTCTTCCTCCACATCCAACTTGCTGTGAAAGACATTATTTCCTTTCCTTTTATGGCTGCGCAGTATTCTGTAGTCTATATATCACTTTTTCTTTACCCACTTCTTGGTGGATGGGCGCTTAGGATGATTCCACAAACTTGCAATTGTGAGTCCGCAGTGATAAGTGTATGATTGAAAGTATCATTTGATATAATGACTTCATTTCCTTTGAGTAGGTACCCACTAGCGGGATTACATTATCAGATGGTAGATCTACTTTTAGTTCTTTGAGAAATTTCCAGCTGTATTCAATAAAGTTTGTATTGTTTTCTGAATTTTTAATAGTGACCTTTCTGACTGAGGTAAAGTTATATATCATTGTGGGTGTAATTTGCTTTTCCTTGATATTTAATGATACTAAAATTTTTTTGCAGGGGAGTGGACAGAGTCTCACATTACCACCCTTGGTAGAGTGCTGTGGTGTCACAGCTCACAGCAACCTCCAACTCTTGGGCTTAGGTGATTCTCTTGCTTCAGCCTCCCAAGTAGCTGGGACTACTGGTGCCCACCACAACACCTGGTTTTGTTGTGGTTGTTGTTGTTGCAGTTAGGCTGGGGCAGGGTTCAAATCCGCCACTCTAGGTATATGGAGCTGGTTGGTGCCCTACTCACTGAGCCACAGGCACCACCGATGCTGAAAATTTTTTACATATGATTGCTAGGTATTTGTATATCTTCTTTTGAAAATGTCTGTTCGGGCGGCGCCTGTGGCTCATTGAGTAGGGCGCCAGCCCTGTATACCAAAGGTGGCGGGTTCAAACCCAGCCTCGGCTGAACTGCAAAAACAGAAAAATAGCTGGGCGTTGTGGTGGGTGCCTGTAGTCCTAGCTACTCGGGAGGCTGAGGCAAGAGAATTGCCTAAGCCCGGGAGTTGGAGGTTGCTATGAGCTGTGAGACTCTGTCTCTACAAAAAAAAAAAAAAAGAAGAAGAAGAAGAAAGAATACATGTAGTGAAGTTGAACTGAATTTGGTAAATTTAGTGAGTTGTATATACAGATGATGCACCTTCCATGACAGGAAAGCACGAAAGGTTTATTACACAAATAAAAAAAAAATGTCTGTTCATATCTTTTGTCCATTTTATAATTTTTTTTTGTTTTTGAGACAGAGTTCCACTATGCGTCCCTGGGTAGAGTGCCATGGCATCATAGATCACAGCAACCTCGAACTCTTGGGCTTAAGCAATTTTCTTGCTTCACCCTCTCAAGTAGCTGGGACTACAGGTGCCCACCACAACGCCTGGCTGTCTTTTGTAGCAGTTGTCATTGTTGTTTTAGCAGGCCCGGGCTGGGTTCAAACCTGCCAACTTCGGTGTATGTGGCTGGAGCCATAAACACTGTGCTCTGGGTGCTGAGCCCATTTTATAATTTCTTAATGATTTGTTTGAATTCCTTGTAGATTCTGGATATTAGTTTTTGAAGGATATGTAGTTAGTGAGCATTTTATCCTTCTGAATGATGAATAAGCGATCCAAATTCAACAGCACATAATAATAATAATAATAACAATAGTAATAGTAATAACTCCCCATGACAAGGTGGGCTATATCCTAGGGATTCAAGGATAGTTCAACATACATAAATTAATAAGCACAATTCATCACATATACAGAAGCAAAAACAAAGACAATATAAGATCATCTCAGTAGATGCAAAAGAAACATTCAACAATGATTTTTAAAGATTGTGTTTTTATTATTTTGATTATTTCATCGTATGCTTCTGATTTCTATAACTAGGTCACACTACTCTTGTGATCAATGAGAGTCAATTAAAAACAATAGTTTTGCTTGAAATTTAAAGCAAGAGATTTCTCTTTTAATACCAGAAAAGATAGAAAAGATTTTGACATCTGGAACTTCTTAGACCATTTTGTAGCACAGAGAAAAGAGCTTGTATGACAATCCAGTCAATTTGAAGTGATACCAAGAAGAGAATTTCCTTAAATGAGTTTACCTCTCATACTTCTTTTGACATCTCAGAGGAGAAAGGATCTTTACATTTGAAAAAGTATATTTATTGTAAATCATGGACTTTCTTTTCATTTACTTATCATTTTTGATTCATTATTTTTTAATCCAGTATTGGCACAGTAGGAGAAATAGTATCAACTACATTATTGAACTATAATGGTGAACATCATTAAGCTCAAAAGTTACCTAAAAACCATAGAAATGTGCTTCACATAGTTTTCAAACTTAGTTCTATTCAAATTGGGGAGCCGGGAATGACTGGAGGGAGATTAATGTGCTCCCACTTAAAAGGCACAAGGTAGGGGTGTGGGGCACAATTACAAAAGGGACCCTACTTAACCAATTAAAAAATTGTGACCTGGTTGTTTGAGCTCATAGATCAGGGAATAAAGAAAATCAGACTGGCAAAAAATAAAGATGCTAAGAAATATTAAAAGATAGCTCAAGTACACAGCTATGATTAAATAAAAAAAAAAGAAAGAAAAAGAAAAAGATAGCTTGGTTCCAACTCATTAGAGGGAGGGAAGCTATTAAATTATCATTAGTGATTTTTAACCTGTTCTTCATCCTAATCAAAATACCTACAATTTTGGAGTCTTAATATTCTCAGCAATATAAAATATGTTTATATTTTAGAACTTAAAACCACATGATATGGATGCTTCTTCCATGATTTGCATTACTAATTTTTCACAGGACCCCAAGGGAGGGAATATATCAATTACATCATGCTACTCAAATGGCCATTTGAAAACTATTGTTTATAATTTATTATTATTTTTGTATTAGTGTCCTTGGGCAACAGAGAAACAATCTTTTTGAGCCTTACTGGTTTTCTTAAATATTATCCACACACGAATAATAATAACTCTGGAAAAATTTAGAGTCCACAAATACAAATGCTAGATAGATCACTCAAAGTGTTTTACAGCTCAAGTTTTCAACAAAAAGCTATATAAATTATTTTTTTCAAGTTATTGTAAGAATACAAACAACCAGGTGATAAGTTTTGAATTGGATAGGTAGGGTCCCTCCTCAAATTGTGTCCCACACCAAAAGGTGTGCCCACACCCCCACCTCGTGCCCTTTAAGTGGGAGCACACTAGTCCCCCTCCTTCATCCCCCCTCTCCCCAATTTGAATAGAACTAAGTTTGAAAAATATAATTCATAATCCTTCATTAGACTTTGGGAGATCATTCTCCATTTTATAAAAAGCATTATTCCTATTTGAATTTTTTTCTCTCTAAGCAATTATACTTTATATATCTTTTAATTGCTGGTAAATGCAACTAAGCATTCAGGATTTATTTCAATGGTGAACTATTAAATTCACCTTATTTACATGTAATTGATACTATTTAAAATAAATCTTTAAAATTGCATAAAAATAAGCCCATGGTTTTGTCTCCAACTGGTATTTTAGTACAAATAAATAAACTTTATTTTAGCAGAGCTTTCTAAAATATTTTGATCATTTCATTAATTGTTAAGATTGTTATGAAAGAGCTAAATATTTATATTTCTGTTCTTATCTCTCAAAATGAACTTTGAGCCAAAAATGATTTTTGAAGACAATTACAAATAAATAAATACAATTTAAAATTATTACACGCTTTTTACTCTGTTCTTAGATACAACAACATTCCCAGACCAAATAAGATGTTTCTATTTTTTTTTTTTTCTTTTAGGAAAAGGTTTGAATATATATCAATTTCATGATTAAAGACTACTGTAATCCTAGGCCTTTATCGAATTCCTTCTGTTGAATTTTTAATACATATCCTGCCTTATACTCTTTTAAAATGTTTTTCAAAGTATCATGTATCATGGGCATACAAATATTTTTGGTTTGACCACAGTTATAATGTCAAGTCATGGTTTGATCACAATTACAATGTTGAGTTATGGTTATAAGCAGGCACATCACTCTCAGGGTTCATTGTCTTGTGTCCATTAAGTCGGTTTTATCATTAAGTGCTTGGACTTGAATATATATTGACACGCAATTCACAGTTGCAAAATTGTGAAATACACTTCAGTGCCCACCACTTCATGGATGGATTAACAAAGTCTGGTATGTGTATGCCAAGGAATACCTCTCAGCTATGAAGGTAAGTCATTATTACTGCCTTTGCAATAATTTGGATGGAACTGGAAACCATTTTCCTGTGTGAAATATCTTAAGAATGGATAAACAGATATGCTAGCTATCAAATAGGAACTATTCACTTTTTTAGGACATAATGAAATAAGTCACTTATCTGTACTGTTTTGTTGCCTAATTGTAAGACCCAATTTCTTTTTCTTGCTATTGAAAGGCAAACATGTTTCATAAATTAAATCATAGCTATAACCGATACTTAACAGTTTACTGCATTTAGAAGATTTACTTCTAGTGTTTTATTATGGTTGTCATTTTATTTTTTAATATTAATCTATTTCCAAGATCATTTCTATATGTGTTATGTTCGTAGGAATAAAGTATATAGGATATACATATATACAAATGTGCTATAATTTGAAAAGAAAACTGTCATCTTTTTGTGGCGCTTTAAATTTTAGACCTCAAGTAGCTAAATTTGTTCAATCTTCCTTATTTATGTTATTTTATTTTTAATTATTATTGGTACATAATAGCGGTATGTGTTAATAGAATAAATGTGATATTTTGATACAGGCATACATTGGAAATTTTTCAAATCACAGTAATCAAAGTATTTATCATATTGGGCATTTAAAATACTTCTTTGTGTTAGGAACATTCCAATTCTACTATTTTAGTTATTTTTAAAGTATATCTTAACTTGTTGATTGTGGTCACTTTCTTGGGCTAGTATCTGTTTTACATTCGGTTGATCTAACAATACTTTTTCACCCATTGACAATCCTAACTTCATTCCATCCTTCTTGCTACACTTCTGGTCACCTTCATTCTACCCTCTGTCTCCACAGGATCAATTGTTTTTAATTTACAGGGTGGCCATAAGGTTTGTGTGCAATTTTACATTAACTTTTTTGGCCACCCTGTATAACCTCCATGTATCATTGTGAACAGGCAAGACCTGTCTTTCTGTGTTTGGCTTATTTCACGTAATGTAATATTCTCCAGGTCACCTTCATTTTGGCCAATGGTAGGATTGCGTTCTTTTTTGTGGCTGTACAATATTCTATTGTGTATATGTACCACAATTTCTTTACCCATTCGTCTGTTGATAAACAGGCTGATTACATATCTTGAATATTGCAGATAATGCTGCAATTAACAAGGAAATGCAGATATCTTTTTAATCTACAGAATTCCCATCATTTCTATATTTACCCAGCAGTGGGATTACTGGGTCATAAGGTAGCTCTATGTTCAGAGTTTTGAGGCATCTCTGTCCTGTTTTCAATAGTGGTCACACTAATTTACCTTCTCACCAACAGTGGACAAGGGTTCCCTTTTCTCCACTTCTTCTCCAGCATTTGTTGTTACGTGTGTGTGTGTGTGTGTGTGTGTTTTCTAGAGACAGAGTCTCACTTTGTCGCCCTTGGTAGATTGCCGTGGCGTGACAGTTCACAGCAACCCCCAGCTCCTGGGCTTAGGGGATTCCCTTGGCTCAGCCTCCTGAGTAGCTGGGACTACAAGTGCCTGCCACAAGGCCTGGCTACTTTTTTGTTGCAGTTTGGCCGGGGCGGGGTTTGAACCTGCCATCCTCGGTATATGGGGCTGGTGCCCTGCCCACTGAGCCACAGGTGCCACCCTGTGTGTGTGTGTTTTAAAGCTATTTTACCTGGGGTGATATAATATCTCATTGATTTGCATTTATCTGATGACGAATGGCATTGAGTATTTTTTCATACACCCTTTGGACATTTGTATGTGCTCTTTTGAAAATTGTCTAATCAGATCCTTTGCCCATGTTTTAATTGGATAATTGTACTTATTTTCTATTGAGGTGTTGAGCTCTTTATATGTTCTACAGTGGGCCAGAAGTTAAGCATAAAGTTATCATACATAGGCAAAATGAGATATTATAGCTAAATGTGCCTTTATTTACAAAATATCATCAGAAATGTTGGTGACTTGCCAGTGGAGAATACTTTGTAAATATTTTGTAATATTTTATAATTGACATTTTATAAATAATATATTTTAAGCAATATACTTTAGTAATATAACTAAAGTATATGACTTTAACTAAAGTATATTACTAATATACTAATATAATTTAATAACTAAAGTATATTACTTAAACATTAATTTTTAATTCAACTTGTTAATATGTTGTTTAGGATATTGCATCCTCACTTATAAGTGAAATATGTTTGTAATTTCCCTTTATAACAATATATTTTCTTCAATTTCAATATCAGGTGTATCCAGATCAAGTAGAATGATTTTGAAATATTTCTTCTTTTTCTATTGTCTATAAGATTTGGC
>CAUYON010126196.1:0-12577 GCA_963573935.1 Arctocebus calabarensis
GCCTGTAGTCCCAGCTACTAGGGAGGCTGAGGCAAGAGAATCGCTTAAGCCCAAGAGCTGGAGGTTGCTGTGAGCAGTGTGATGCCACGGCACTCTACCCAGGGCGATAAAGTGAGACTGTCTCTACAAAAAAAAAAAAAACTAACCGAAAGAGCCAAAAAGATTCACTAGGAATTCATATGTAAATAGAAAATAAAATGTCCAAAGTGCTTGTCAAAGATTTAGTTGCATACTTTTACTCCTCTAAACTTGCATTTAAGCCAAAGATAAACATGTAAATTTTATCGCATTTAAGCTAAAGAGTTGATATTAAACTTTAATTTTTAAATAAAAAATTAAACATTTGATGCAAGGATTCCCAACTTTTAATAGAGAGTAACCTACTTTTCTTTTCCTATAATTTAAAAATCACCATTCTTATTTGCTTGTTTATTGGGTGTGTTTCTTTTTATGGGTAGTGATTATAGCATTGGCATTTTAAGTCACTAGATTTCTAGATTGAGAAAGAGATCGTGTCAGCTGCACAGAGCAATGAAAGCAAGAGTTTCTAGCTATATCCCATCCTCTCATTAGGAATACTCACGAGTTAAAAATACCTAGAAAAGGGGTTTGGCAGTGGCTGAAGGAGCTCTTACTACTTTTAAGCAAAACCTTGGAAGTTTTGGACAGGGTCCTATTTCCAACAAGTAATCCTCTATTAATACCAGTTGTTTAAAGTACAGAATCAAAATCTCTGGTACAAGAAAGTTAATTATTCAGGGCCAGAAGCAAGGGCTCATGTCTGTAATCCTAGCACTCAGGGAGACGAAGGCAGGTGGATTGCCTGAGATCACAAGTTCAAGACCAATCTGAACCAGAGCGAGATCCCTTCTCTAAAAATTGCCGGGCGTTATGGTTGGTGCCTGTACTCCCAGCTACTTGGGAGGCTGAGGCAAGAGAATCACTTGAGCCCAAGAGTTTGAGGTTGCTGTGAGCTATGATACCACATCACTTTACTGAGGGCAACAAAGTGAGACTCTGTTACAAAAATTAAAAAAAAAATTAATTATTCAGGAAATGGCTTACTATACACTTTATATTTAATCCAGACTCCTGCTTCGTTTGTTTGTTTTTTCTCCATAGGAAGAAACGGAGATGACAACTTTTAAGCCAATTTTGTGTTTATTAGAATTTTTATCAAGTGACAGAAAAGGAAGGGGCTTGTTCATTGATTTTACTTAAAAAAAAAAAGTCAGTACTGTATTTCAGGTGGTGGAGCAAGATGGCAGACTAGAGACAGCTTCTTGCAACAGGGCACAGTGAGATTGGGCAGAGAAACCTCCGGGCACCTCTGGCTTGTGGGCTCTACCCAGAAACATTGGGAGACTTCGGGACCCAGGACGAGGATGAAAGCAGGGGAGAAGTGGCAAGTGTTTGCGATGGGTCCGAGGTGACGACTGCAGAGTCAGTAACTACAGCAGCGTTTTTTGTTTTGTTTTGAACTTGGGCACTTGGTTGAGTTACCTTGGAAAAACTTGGGCAAGTGAGAAAGTGACTTTGAATAGCACCCAAAGGCTGGAACTAAGCCGTGGGGCAGAACGGAGCTTTAATTGTTCAGCTGCAGGCCAGGCTCGGTCCTCAAGGTCCTAGAGCAAGGCCGGTTCTGGCATGCCTGATAAGTGGGCAGCCACATCTGGAGAGATCTGAGTGACACACACTTTCCTGGGAAGGCCAATGCTTAGCCAAGGGACATGGTAATGTCTCAGGAAAAAAAAAAATGTCCACAAATCAGTAGCCTTCGTGTATGCCAATAACAGCCAAGTTAAGAAGCAAATCAAGGATACAATTCCCTTCAGAGTAGCTTCAAAGAAAATGAAATACTTAGGAATATACCTAAAAAAGGAGGTGAAAGGTCTTTTCAAAGAGAATTATGAAACCCTAAGAAAAGAAACTGTAGAAGACACTAACAAATAGAAGAACATACCATGCTCTTGGCTAGGAACAATCAACATTGTCAAAATGTCTATTCTACACAAAGCAATCTACATTAAAATGCCAACATCATATTTTGAAGAACTAGAAAAAATAGTACTTTGTTTTGTATGGAACCAGAAAAAACTCTCTATAGTTAAGGCTATTCTTAGCAATAAAAAAAAAAAGTCCAAGGCATCACCCTACCAGACTTCAAGCTATATTAAAAGTCCACGGTAATCAAAACAGCATGTTACTGATACAAAAATACGGACATAGACATATGAAACATACCAAGAGATGAAACCCATTTCTACTTGCCATCTGATTTTTGATAAATCCAACAAAAGCATACAGTGGGAAAAAGAATCCCTATTCAAGAAATGGTGCTGGGAAAACTGGATATTCACATGTAAAAGACTGAAACTTGACCCACACCTTTCACCCCTTACAAAAATTGACTCAATTCTAAGACATGAAATGATAAAAATCTTAGAAGAAAGTGTAGAGAAAACTCCTGATGACGTTAGACTGGGGAAAGATTTTATGACAAAGACTTCAGTGGCCATTACAACAATGAAAATTAACGAATTGGACTTAATTAGGCTGAAAAGCTGCTGCACAGCTAAAGACAAACAAGTAAAGCAAAAAGACAACCTTCGGAATGGGAAAAGATATTTGCAGGGTATCAGTCTGACAAAGAGTTGATAACTAGAATCTACAGAGAACTCAAATTAATCAACAAAAAAAGACCCAACAATCTATCGACCATTGGGGCAAGAGATATGAACAGAACCTTCTCTGATGAAGACAGACTAACAAATATTTGAAAAAATGCTCATCGTCCCTGATCATCAGAGAAATGCAAATCAAAACCACCTTGAGATATCACCTACCTCCAGTGAGAATAGTTATCACGAAGTCTCAAAGCTGCAGATGCTGGCATGGATGTGGAGAGAAGGGAACACTTTTACACTGCTGGCGGGATTGCAAACTAACAACCTTTTTGGTTGTTAGACCTCCCATTTGATCCTGCAATCCCATTATTAGGCAGCTACCCAGAAGAAAAAAAATCATTTTATCATAAGGACATTTGCACTAGACTGTTTATCACAGCTCAATTTACAATTGCCAAAATGTGGAAACAACCTAAATGCCCACCGACCCAGGAATGGATGAACTAACTGTGGTATATGTATATCATGGCATACTATTCAGCCATTAAAAAAGATGGAGATGGGGCAGTGCCTGTGGCTCAAGGAGTAGGGCACCAGCCCCATATACTGGAGGTGGCAGGTTCAAACCCGGCCCTGGCCAAAAACTGCAAAAAAAAAAAAGGATGGAGTCTTTGCATCTTTTGTATTAACCTGGATGGAGGTGGAACACATTCTTCTTAGTAAAGCATCATAAGAATGGAGAAGCAAGAATCCAGTGTACTCAATTCTAATATGAAGGCAGTAGATGAGCTAATACAAAGGGTGGGGTTGGGGAGTTAGGGAGCAGGAAGGAGGGATAGGATGTGGAGTCATGTTGTATGGCACACTTTTTGGTGGTGGGACACAATTGTGAGAGGAACTTTACATAACAACCAAATCAGTGTAACCTAATTCAATGAATCCCAAACAATAAAAGAATGATAATAATAATAAAATAAACAAAGGGGAAAAAACGTCATAAAAACCAAAACCACCAGATACATGAAAAGTACTTAAGTAGTCAAGTTTAATACAGCAGAAGATTTAGGAATATGACTTACAAAATATTCTCATTATATTTAAGTACACATAGATTCACATGTACTCAAGCATAGTACAAAAAATAACAAAATAAGTCATTTGTGCCAATTCCAAAGCTAATAAAGCTCAATAAACTAAAACAGAAAAAAGTATTAGATCCCTTGCCTTACATATCATTGGCTAAAGTATCACATATTTTTGTTTTCTGTTATCTTGAAAGTTATCTGAAATAAATACACTAGCGATACTCTGCACATCCGGGTAAGCTCACAGTACTCTCCCAGTTTCATATTTTCTTCAAACTTTATAAATCCCATGACTTTGGCATGATCATAGTATTAGCAATAAATTTTTTACCCTATTCTGCCTTATTCTGCTTGATCTAATAAACTGAAAATTAATATAAATCCAGGGAATTATAGTCTATGCTTACTAAATATTTCCCAAAATGTTGTGTCTCCCACCCTTGCAGAATTTAAGTGAAGAGGAAGAAGAAATGTTACAATATTTATAATACTGCTCCCTATTCATAAGGCAAAAACCAAACTAGATGTAATATTATGTAACATAATCCATAATAACAACTGCTCTTCTAGAAGTAGCTACAACACATCAGAAAACCATCAAAATCTATGTCACACATGCTTGAAAAGAATGATCTTAGTACAGAATGCTCTGTCTACACTCTAGTTTCTAAGGAATGAGAAAAGAAGATGATAATTACTAAAGGCCAACATGAGTTCGCAAAGATAAAAAAAAAAAAAAAAAAACTAATCTGATAGGCTTCTTTGGGTCACTAGATGCTGACTCAAGGAATAGCCATAGACTGATTACCCACTGGCCTCCTAATATCACATGAAAATCATCCAGAAAGCTTTGAGGACCCGAATTCCGAACCTTATCCCAGGTCTCTTGAAACAGGATTGCCCAGGGTGACATTTTTAAAAGCTCTCTGTTGAAAATGATGAAGTTAACACACTATCAAAATCAGCATTTGGAAAGTCCAAGGATGTGAATATAGTTAGGTTTTTGGAATATAAGTCACAGGGCATAATGTGGCTTTGTTGGAGAAAGGAGGAAATTTGGAGATATAATATCGGCTAGGGATGTGGATCAGGCGTATTTATGACTAGATGAATAATTGAACTCTTTGAGTGCTCATCATTCCTTAGCTGAATCTCAGATGAAACAATGTTGTCATCATGTGGGAGCCATCCTGGAAGGAAGTCTCTAGTGGCATGCCACAGTTCAGTCCTCGGTTCCATCTTATTAAATATTTTTTAAAAGACATTTACAACAATAAAGATTATGGATCAAATTTGTGGCTAATTCAACTAAAAGAAATAGCTCATATTAAAAAAATTGAAATTAAAAATATTTATTCTAAGGCAACTTAAGGTGACATTTAAGAGTAATGAATGTAAAATACGAAATGCAACTCAGCATATTGATTTCAATAAGGGGGTGAGTAAATCTTGTTGGGAGTTTTAACTCTTTCCAAATACAATAGCAAGTGAGAAAAGCAAGTGAGAAGGTCATCTGGAAAAGCATATGCAAACTGAAACTGAATTAACGGAACAAAAAGAGATGACAAATCCAGGACACTTTGTGCTGGTCAGTACCTATGTGTCAGTGAGGATATTGAGTCCATATAGGATCCTCGTCATGGATCAGAAGAGAGAAAGAGAGGGTGGGAAAAGGAGAAAATGTAAAATAACAGCTTAAGTGAACAGGGCAGATGTCTTAGGTTCCCCATTGTAGGGTAAAAGCCCAAAAGAAGCTTCTAAAAAGGAGGGAGGGAACATGAGGTGAGTTTGAAGAAAGAATCACATTTCCATGGATTTATTTTTTCTCAAAAAGAGAGGAATGACCAACAGGAAAGTTAAGACCTGGCCTAGGTACTGGTTGTTAACGCTCCAGGGATAATTTTTTTTTTTCCTCTAGGTTCAGAATACTGAGTATGGTTCAAAATAAATAAATCATCAAAGGCAAACAGAATTATGTGTTAGGATACATGGTTCTAATTTGAATTTGGAGAAGTCTGAGACCCCTCCTAATGAGTGTGAGTTACATACAGTACTGTATGAACTGTCTGAACTTTCCTAAAGAGACCTGACTCAGATGGCTACTAAGGACCTGCAGGAAGCTCCCAAAATGCTTCTGCAAGGGTCAGCACAGGGGAAGGTGGATAGAGATTTCACATCTAGGTATGTGAATGATGAAGGAGGAGGGCAGAAGCAATAGGAATGGGTGTGGGAGGAAAACAGCAGAGAGTAATCCTGTCCAGTTCAACACCTCATTGAATAATACATCGTAGGTTCTCAAAGTGTACTGAGGCTCAGAATCATTGAGTTACTTATTCAAAGTTCAAATTTCTGGAACCTCCCCTTAACCTACTAAAAATGAATCTTCAATGTGTACTTATGAGAGTAGATTTTAATAAGCATCCAGAAAGAATGTTGATGCAGGTCATTTAAAGACCACATTTTGAGACACTCTTTTAAGAAAGGAGGTCACCTTGCCAGATCAGTTACCTCTCCCAGGGGAACTTCCATCAGGGTCCTGCAGTGTGTGGCCGTCTCATCTTACCTATGCCTTGCTTTTGCCCTCACTAGCTTGGCATAACTAGCTGACTCTGTTGCGGTTCTTCTTAAACGATGTCCTTCTAGTCCCCAGTGTGTGAGGGCTGTAAAACAAGCTCTGTGACAAGTATAATAAAAAGGAAATCAAGAGCCTAAGGAGGTTCCTCCTACTGGACTTTAGCCCAGTGGGATTGTGCATAAGGAAGACCAAGTTCTATGTCATGATTCTGAAAGCAAATTCATTCTTGCCAGTATATAGCCTGGGCTGTGGGACCCAGCCCTTCCATGGAGGACTCTCTGCCTTGAAGCCTCTGTTTACCACACAGATTCCAGATGAAGAGGTACAATAGAATCAGCTCCCAATTTTCACTGGAATCCTGTATAATGATATTAGGTAGAGGTTTGGGCCAAATTTGCCTTCACTCTGTCTCAATCTTTCATCTCTCCAAGTCCAAGCTCCCAATGGCCTGAGACCTGTTGATAACCCCAGACAAGCTCCACCCATTTTCACATAATAACATATTCGGAGTTGGTGTTCAGCCCCAAACAAGGAAAGCAACAGGACCAGGACTAGAGTTCTGGGAAATAAGGCATGTTAGGCACAAAATGTAAGGGAACACTGACTCTCAGGGTCATACATGTGTTCTAGGAGTCTCACCTGCTTCACCCTAGACCCAACCCAAGCGAGCAAACCTCAGCACAGTAAGTCATCATCGAGGAGATGAAAAAGGTGAAGTTGAGGAACAGGAGACTTGTACAATTAATTGCTGTCCCCAAATATGTGAAAGAGCTTCATGGAACAAATGGAGTAGATTTATTTAATGTTATTCTAAAAGACAAAATTTGAGCCAATAAGTCAACCAATTGTAGCTTCTAAAAAAGCAATTATTATATACAAGGGCTAATATTTATAGAGCACTTTAGCAAATATTTTACACAATTATGTCATTCATCTTCACAACTCCAAGGATCTGCATTATCATTGCTATCATACAGATAAGAAAACTGGGAATTATATAGGTTAAGCCACTGATCTAAGGTCACAGAGCTGCTAAGTGGCAGGGAAGGGCCGGGAACCAAACCAGAGCTGTTTGCTTTGAAGCCCAGGTTCTTAACTACAACATCAAGTTACTTTCTATCAAATGCACAAAAATTGGATGGAGATATTATATTTAGGCAAAATCCCTATAACCATTTATTAGTGATATTATAGAAGACCTTGTAGAAGAAGTTATCTAACTTATTTGGAAGATGCTGATATTGAAAACATTTCCAATGCATGGGCCTGAGACTAAATGCCTTCTGTATTTTAGATTATAGGTGATCCCATACTAATAGCCTGGTCTTACTCCCAGGGCCACTGCAGAGAACCAGGTCTGAGATAATACCAGGGAAGCTTCCAAGGACAAAGTGTTCATGACAAAGTGTTAACACCAATTGGTTATTTGCACTTGTTAGCTTTCCTGATTTAAGGAAGGTGGATTGGTGGTCTTAATTAACATTACCTTTACATTTTTTGTCTTATTTATAAAATTGACTTCTGACACACTTCAATGCATTGCCAATTACAGAACATTTATGAAAGCAATCAACGAAATCCATATTACCTTACACATTTGTCTTTGAAAGCAAAACTACATTTTTATCACTTCCTAGCTGATGTTCATTTTTTCAGAGTTTCTGAACCAATATTTACGGAGTAAACCTTCTGTAGAAAAAACCATAATAGAGAGATCCAAATGGATGACAAAGGGAAAAAACCTCTTGAAAGACACTAAGAAAATGTCAGAGTGCACATCAAACACAGGAAAGAGACAAAAACCAGATGGGCCAATGACATTAGTAAGCCACAATGAGCTGGTCTTTCTTTAGAAATTGCCATGTAATATATCTTCCCAAAATATTTTCAGACATAAAATAAAAATAGAAACTAGTACTTAGCTCTAAAACAGACTCTGGACAAAAGTTTTATGCAGTAGCAGAGAAAAACAAAATGACATTTTTATTGTCAGTAACAAATGGGCATAAATGTATTTGGCACACTTTTATGGGAAGAGGCAAGGTTTTCAAGGTCAACTCCTCAAGACATCCTTCCTTTCTTGCTTTAACCATGGCAGCATCATTTAGAGTGAGCTAAATTTTCCCATGGTTTCATGACGACTAAAGAAGACTAACTTGAAGAGGCAAATATTTGGGCTTTGGAGGTAAACAGAATCCTGTATTACCACTTCTCTTCTGGGTCTGCCATTGACCTAGTGTTACAAGAGCAAATCACTTCAACTTCTCTTGGGGTTTTCATATGTGTTACAGGTGCTGTTTAGATACATTCCTATACAGAGAACTTTATACTGAAGAAACTAATCAATTCTGGCAAAGAACAAAGAACAAGGTGAACAGGAGCCCCAAGAATCATTATTGACTCAAAGTTCCTTGTGTGTACCAAAAGTCGCTGATAGAAAATTTAATATTTAATTTCTCAACCTTTTTTTTAATTAAGATTTCAACTGCAGAACATTCAACCAAAGTTTTCAGCAGTTGAGGAGAAAAGTAAGCCAGAATATTCTAGAATATGTTTCACTAAAGATTTAAATGCATGTTAAAATGTGTGACTTAAAATTAAAACATACAGCAGAAAACTTGATGTTCAGTGTTAGAGTCAGAAAGGCTGGACTAGGAAGAGGTGATCCAGTAACAAAATTTATGGAAGTGCCAGAAAACTCAGCAACCAAGATAAATAATACTTTAATGCAATCTTTTTTAAAACTCAAAATTAATACAAAAAAAACCATGATGAACAAAATATCACATTAAAAAAAAGATATTTAAATAAAGAAGTGCTGTACAGAACAATATAAGAACTGATGGCAAAAGAAAAAACTCAGTAATATCAAATTTCTTATTTAAAAATTTTATATTTTGTTCAGCATGTTTTGTTTTTTGCATTAGTTTTGAATCTTTTAAATATTGCTTAAAAATTTCGTCCATCGTGATTACTGAGATTCTTGGAAGACCCCTTGCATTTTGCCTCCGAGGAGGAGTGTCTAGCTCAGTTCATCCTAGCCACAGCCCCGGGGGGTCAACAGCAGTTCCTAGAAAGGCTGTAAGAACGCACCTGGCCGCCTGGGGGCCGGGCGTGCGTGGCCCTTCCCCAAAGGCAGGCCTGCAGGCAGGTGAGTGAGGGCTCGCGCCGCGGGCCGGACCCGAGCCTACCTCGCTTATTCTGCGTGCCGTGCTTCTTGGCCAGGGCGAGCTCCCTCTGGATTCGATTTTCCAGGTACTCTTGTTTCTTGCCCAACATCTCCTCAGTCTCCCGCAGTCGGGCCAGGGCCTCCTGGGGACTGGGAGCGGCTCGGCTCTTAGTGGAGCCTCCCCCTTTAAAGAACTTGCCCAACTTGCTCATGGCCGTGGAGTTGGAGGGCGAGCAGTCCCCGGGCCGAGTCGGGAGCTCCCCGGGGCCGCGCTTGGGAGACAGGTGAGGCAGACAATCCTCTTGGGGACCCAGGCCGAAAAGGCGGTGCTCCTGGGAATCAACAAGTCGTCTGGGGCAGGTGACACACACTCCTGGGCATTTCCTGGCCGCCTGCTCGGCTCCGCCCTTTGGCGGGGCTGCTGAGCCGGGAGGGCACGGGAGTCGGACGTTGGCCGCTTGGCGCCACCCGGCCCACTGGGAGTTGAGGGAGAGCAAAGAAAAGTTGAAAGGACAGGGAGAGGCTGTAGCACAGGTGCTGGTTTATCCACACTAGGGACGTGCCCAGGGATGAACTGGTTTGTTCAAAGCAAACCAAAGTTCTAGGGGTCTCATGCAGGGCCCGAAAGCAGTGTGTTCAAGTGCTCTTTTGCTAGCTGGGTATACAAAAGTGCCTTAGTCCATTAGAGAGAGAGAGAGAGAGATATGCTTTTGTGCTCAGGCCTCTTTTTTGTGAATAAGAATATTCAGATCTTTCCCTCTAAGTGCATGTCCTGTACATATGATTGTGCCAAGGCAGAGCTTCCAGGACATTTGTCTGTCACTATGATGTAGGTGTGTGGGCAGTTTCGATGTGGCTGTTCTAACGAGGCTTGTCTCTGCATTGTTATAGTCTTGGCAGGTTGATTGGTACCTGGCTAGTGGATAAAAGATGGTGGTCATTTTTTTTCCTTATTAGGAAAAGTCCTAATATTTTAGAACTTCTTGGTGCCTTTGGTGGTTGCTTTCAGTTCTGTAATTAGAAATTTGAAGCTTTCAGTGTATCAAAAACCTGAAATGGGACTGCCGTATATGTCAAATGTCATTATACAGAAACCTAAGTAACAAAAAGAAAAGAATATCCTAGAGAAAGAAACATTCTTTTATTCATGCTTATTCAGTCCCATCTATTAGAGCTGCAAGCAAAGAATTTAGTTAAGTTGAAAGGACAGCAATATATAATGATTAAAGATGATGTAATACAACTGAAAAGCTGTGTTGAGCATGCCACAAACAAGTGGAATATGAAATTGAGACTGTGTTCTACTTTTTAAGAACTATCATGTACTCTGCATCATTCGACCGTATTTGGGCATCATTACTCAACATCATCAGAACCTATTTGCGCCCATTAGCCGTTAAAGAGCGGAAAAAGTATCCATTACTATAACAAATTCACCTTGATACCCAAGATCAATAACCCAATTTTGTCTGCCATCATACTTACACAAAACATTAAATTAATCAATTTTATCCAACAGTGGTACATGTATAGCCAGCATCAAATTTTGCAAAAGAAATGAAAAATTTTCACAGATTTGCTGTTACTGTAGCTTGTACACACAAAAGTGAACTTATCATTTGCCAGTAGCTATAACCAGCTACCCCCTCCTATCATTTCCTGCCTGGCCATCCAAAGAACCTGTAGTCTGTAATGCATTTTGCTCTAATTTTGTATGTATTATAAACTATAAAATATAATAAGGATTATATTTCTTTATTATCTAAATATTTCTTGAACATGTTTGGGAACTTACTTTCTCAATTAGATTTTAAGCCCCTGGAGAGTTGAAAAGTAGCACATTCTGCTATGGTTCCCACTGCTAGTCAGTTTAAACAACTTTTATTAGTGCCTTCCACATACAAGGTAGAGGGAACGCAAGGATAGTCTGCATTCTAGAAGTTTCCCTTCTAATGGGTAGCAATAGCTGCCATCTTTTGAACACCAACATGTGGCAATGCATGAATATGTGCATTATCAATACTCCTTATGGAAATGCCACAATATAGGTATAACTATTTCAATTTGACAGATTAAGAACCAAAGCTAAATTTAAAACTAGACCAAATTCACACAAGCAGTAAAAATGGAAGAGATCTTTCTGTTGTAAAACCAATGGTCTTTTCACTATTTATATGACTTTCTTTCCCACTGCATGAATTGAAGCGGAGGAGAAACTCATCAAGTAGTTGTTTAATTAAATAATGTGGAATGAGAGGTTGATATTTATAAGGCATTAATTTTAAGAGGTCCTACAGCATTATTGAACTCACAGAGGGGTAACAGGAAATTATCCAGTGTATTGAAGCATTCTTTTATGGTCCATTACTCTTTTGTTGGAACATTGGACAGGTGAAAGAGAGGGACTGAAAGTTACAATGAGTAGTTGCTTAACCACCACCCATCCTCAGTTTTATTCAACAGATATTTATTGAGCATCTCTATGTCCCAGGTACGTGCTAGTGTTGGGGATAAAATTCAGAATAATATAGAAAAATCTTCTGTCTTAACAGACCTTACAATTTAGGGGATAGGACAGAATTTAAGCAAATTATCTCCTAAGTAATAAACTTTATAAGTTGAAGTTCAAACAAATTCTATGAAGAAGTACAGGAACTATGAATACAAATAATAGATGAAACTAATCTTGAGAGCAAAGAAGAATGTCCTCAAAGAGTAGCTTTTAAACTGGAATTTGAATAGTGAA
Organism: Arctocebus calabarensis; assembly: GCA_963573935.1. Taxonomy (NCBI): domain Eukaryota; kingdom Metazoa; phylum Chordata; class Mammalia; order Primates; family Lorisidae; genus Arctocebus; species Arctocebus calabarensis. The sequence continues at coordinate 12,203 of CAUYON010126196.1, forward strand.
TAATCACCACTTAATTATTACTAACTTAACAGGTTTTACAAAAGGGATAATTGTGTTCTGGGGTAAGGAATCCCTCATTCATTTACCCATTGATTCATTTATTTATTCATCAGTTCTATCTGTGGAGATTCAGTAGTAACGAGAAAGACAAAAATCCATGCTTTTTTGGAGTCTACTTTCTAGTTAAGAAAAGACAGGCAATTAATTAATTAAGAAAGTAATTACTATACAAGTACAACAGGGTTTGCACTAAAGAACTGTCATTGTAATAACACTATTTGGTAGCCTAACTTGATATGTGTATTCTTAATTGCACAAAATGTCAATAATTTGTCACCTTGGGGTTTTGAATGTTTGCTTTAAGTGTTGGCTATT
>CAUYON010126197.1:0-20302 GCA_963573935.1 Arctocebus calabarensis
CCCCAGGGCCTCTGGGTGCTACCTCCTTACCTGGCTCTCAACCAGGGAAAAGGAATAAACAGAGACTAGGTTTAAAATTCTTCCAACAGTCCTTTTGCCTCTTTTCTGAAGCCAGGGGGAATCAGAAAGTTTGCTCCCCAACAGCCTCTCTCCCGTGACCTGGAGGTCAGCATCTGCACTATGCACATTTACAGGCTGGAGGGCATTGCATTTATTAATCTCCAGTAGGATAACTACGGAGAAAAACAGGACAGAGGTAAGCGGTCCCATTACTTACCACAAATGTCTTCTTTCCGACTGCTGTCCTGTTAGGCCACCAAATCTGATACCAGTGTTTCAGGTTCTTGGTCTCCATGATTGGAAGAATGAATCCACAGACCATAGGATCAGTGGTAAGACAGGTTTTACTCACAGAAATACAGATTACAACTAACAAAAAAACCAAAGCTCCTAGCAGAGAGAACCCAGGAGGGGAACAAGCTCTCCTGCTCCCTCTTAGAGGTCTGTCCTTGGACTCTCTGCTCAGGAGTTTATATAGTTGCAGGGGGTTGTTTTGCCCCAACTCAATGTTGACTCTTAGGGGGTGGGTCTTTGTCAGTTACAGCCAGTTGTCCAATCAGCGGCAAGGAGTCAGAACTCTCAGGCCCCAGAAACTCACAGGAGACAGCAAGGCAGCATCCATGAACTTGACCAGCAAGAAGTGCAGGGGGAGGAGATAGCAAGGCGTCAGTATCTCCTCCCCACTCCCCAGGTGTCTGGCCCTTCCAGCAAGCTGGTTCCTCCTGCCTCCAGAGCATCAACACTGTCAGGCAAAAGGCGACAGGTGGTGGCACCACCTGTCCTGCATCAGAGACAGAAGCTGCCTAACTGGCTCTCCTGGAGTGGTCAACCTAGAAGCTGGTGGCCCAATGCTTATTTTAGTCAGCAAGATCCAAACTCAGGAGAAAATGTGGGAGGTAACTCAGGCAGGGAGAGCGAAGTCTGATTCTGAATGTTCACACATTGGCAAGTAGATGGTGGCTGGGGACACTCAGCCTGTGGTGACCCCGCAGCACTGGGCCTGGGCTCGGGAACAGGAGCCTTGATCGCCCCTTGTATCTGAGCAGGAGGGAACTGCGTTTATTGAGTAAGGTTGTCCATTCCGATTTAAACCCCACTGCAGCGCTCACTCACTCCGTCACCCACTGTGGCATGGGCCTCACAGGTGCGAACTCTGCTGCAAAGTGATAGTTTCTTTATAGTTTCTTCGGCTTGCTCTAAATTGATCAGCTGTTAATGCCACAGTTGACATTTTGTTCTTCAGCGACATTGGGGAGCGCTGGGTTCTTCGCCTGAGCAGAAACAAAACCCTTGGTGCGCTTCTCAGACACTGGTGACACCACTTGGTTTCCCTTTAAATGTGTTAGCGGCTGGATTGACGTGGAGGAAACCTTAAATTCTTCCTTCTAACTTGCCATGATTGTTTTCAAATTGTACTAGTGCCCTACCTGGCTTTCCTGGGAATCATTTCAAATGTATCTTTATTATTGGTTATAGTCACAAAGTGGCCTCCTTGGCAGGGTTGGGATTAGTTTGTGTGACAATGTACTAAAGGTTCCTTAGAAAGTATCAAGTGTCTTGTGATGAATTGTCCACGGCATCACTTCATCCCCAGAGCAGGTGACAGGATACAAGATTTTAGAGCAACTGAATGTCCTGCGCCTGCCCCCTCGACCCCGCCCTTGCCACCTCTCCGTCACTCCGATTTATGAAATTCCTCCGCAGGGGCTCACTTCCTTTCATCCACGTCCCAACTAAAACTCCCTCAAAGTCAGGCGTTATTTAAGCCCTTGGCAGCCATTTCCTCCTGGGCACAAATTAAAATGACGTATGACACCTCCTGTCTTTTAAACCAGTCACTTTCAAATCTTGCCCAGTCCTGGAGTTCAAGGGTATGGTCGGGATCACCGCTGATGAAGCAGAGATCAAATGGGCTGGTTTCAATCAGACCAACTCTGCCGGCCGCTGCCGTGGACGGGCAGGGTCTGTGTAGGGTCCGTGTGATAAGAGTTTTACGTTACTGTAAATGCATCGCTGCTTTAAGCACTCAGGTAATTCCTCTTAGCAAGAGGCCAAGATCGAGCCCCCCAGACCTTATGCATTTACCATAGTCAGCCCTCCTGCGTTCTGCAGCCCACTCCAGCCGGGCGCCTGACTTAGCACAGGCCTTCCCCTCCACACCCCGTTATAATCCAGAGCCGCTCTCCTGCCTTCTCTACAGTTCTCAATTTGGCTCCTCTGGGAAGAAAAAAAAAAAGGGGACGGGGGGAGACTCAGAAGAGAAACAATAGTTGTGTATATGATCTCACTACTCCTTTCCTTCTTAAAATATAGTTATTTGTAGGACATCATTATTCCCAGGAGGTCCGTTACACCATAAAATCCAATACAATAAGAGACTCGGAGAGTGGGAGCTGTATAAAAACAAATTCATCAATCTAAAGTCATCTGATATTAGTAAACATAAAAAATAACATTTTTTTTTAGGAATAATGAAAATTGGCCACCAATTGGAATAATTTAGGTATAGTCAAAATAGGAAGTGAAGAGATTAATTATCAAACAAGTAAAGGGAAGCAGATCTTTAGCCTTGAGGGACTTAAGTAACTATCCTAGAAAAAGATTTAGGATTTAGCTTTACAAAATGAAAAGTTTCTAAAAAGTGGGGGGAAATGAAAAAAGGAGTCAAGGAACTGGGAAAAAATATTTGGCTAAGGATTGATGATATAACGTAGGCAGACAGTCTATCAAGTTTGACTATAAATAATAGAGACCAACTCTAGCTATTTTAAATATTTTTAAAAATAAGAAACTTGTTGGAAGTAAATTTCAAGATGCAGCTTGCAAACCTAAAGACTGAAAACAATTCGAATTTGGTGTGAATGAGAACCAAGAGACATATGTGAATATGGAAAGTAATAGCTGGGCAGAATTTCAGAGGTCTGTGGGCATCAGAGCAAGAAGATGCAAGTTTCCCCGTGGGTAGAGTCCGCTGCTGTAGCTCCGCCGTATCCCTTGAGGATGTGGAGCTATTCTGTCTTTTCATGTTGCCAGGGTTCATTTGCTGGTTACTTCTTACCTAGCTCGTCTTTAATCAGCTCTGCATTAATAGGATTGGTGGTCCCTGGTACTCTTTTGCTGGGGACTCCCCCGTTCCGTTAGAGGAATGGCAGGCCCCTACGTGGAGCTTTATGTCTGGATGGTTGACCCATCAGGGGAGGGGACAGTACACTAAAATCCTATTGAACAGCTGTTTTGTTTTAACCCATTTCCCTGATACTGCCTCAATTCAAGCCACTGCAGGATGATCTTTGTATGGGGTGAGGGGTTATTCCCCAGCTTGTTGTTGGGAGTTTGAGTTAGGGGATGGATGTGACCCTCTCTATGTGACAGGCCCCTCCCCATCATTAGGGGACTGCTGTGACCACAGTCAACCAGTGGAGGTGATTGTGGCAGCTGGGTCAGTCTATTTAGGCAAGGGTCACGGATGACCAGGCTGTAGGCATTTCCATAAACCATATCCAGGAGTAATGTCTGCTCAGGGTTGGGGGGTCCTGGGTGAAGTATTGGCCATCAAAGAGGTTCCATCCATCCAGAAGCAGTGGTAGAGACTTGGGAGCAGTATCTTGGGGCCTAGGCTCAATTCTGGAATCTCAGGGCTGGCGTCACAGGCCCTGTGGGAGCCCTGAGGCTACAAGGGCAGAGCCTTGGGCTGGGACAGTGAGAACTTCAGAGTTGGATCTGGGGGTTACAGGGCAGAGGCACACCAATGGAGAGCTGTTTCACCAATGTGGAGACTGCTGGTGCCCAGTCATACAGGCAGGAGTTTGTCTCAGTGGCCCAGTGACCTTGAAGACAGGCTGGAGCCTTTGCACAGTTGAAGTTCTCTCCCACCTTACACAGGTCCTACAAAGGCAGTCACCCAAGGCTTCTCAAATGCTGTGGTATCTAATGCTCCTCCCCTGTTCAAACCCTGCACAGGGGGTGAGGGGGGCCCCAGTCTCAGGGCACATCATGGGACAGCATTTGTTCTGTCTACTCCCACCCCATCCTGGGATGTAGGGGTCACAGGCTACAGCTGACACTGTGCGCCAGCGCTGTCAGGACAGCGACAGTCACAGAAACCAGGGATCAGCAGCCCCTGGCAACCCGCTGCACCTGCTCTCTGGGGCGATGTCTCTGCACAGACTCTGAGTAGCTCCCGGACCAGCCAGGTCTGCAGTGATGGGGGAGACCCTTCTGCACCCTACAGAGCAGTGCTCCTCTAGGCTGATTCTCCTCTGCTGTCTTCCCCTGCCCCAGCTGTGTGGATTGGATTAGGTCCTCCATATTCGCCCTCCCCCCAGCTGTGTGGATTGTACTAGAACCTCCACTTTCCTCTCTGAGATCCTGGGTGGTGCTAGTGAGAAAGAATCAGCCATGCCCTGTTTGAGTCACAAACGCTGGACGGTTGTCCTCCCTGTGAGCAGTTGGTGGTACAGGAAAGAGCCTTTAGCCCCCGGAAGAAGCACTTGAATGCCCCAGAAAGTGGGCAGGCCCGAAGCTTCCAGGGGATTGCAGAGGTGTGGAGTGAGGCCAGGCCGGTCAGGGCCATGCCACCTGCCTCCAGGCGCCACAGAGAAGTCCTAGAACTGTCCTGGCAGGGATCAAAGCCGCTAGGGAAGGCCTGTGAGAAGGGGGTTCACCCCCCTAAACCAGAAAGTCTGCTAGTGAAGAAGGGTCTGTCCGCCATTCACCCGCCGGCTGTCGGTTTGACTTGTGCCCCCTCACCCTTCCCCTGCCCTGAGAGACGCCGTCAGTGACCAGTTGTAACCAGGTGCCTGAATTGCCACGCTCATCAGCCGGGGAGCCTTGCCCCACGGACCTGCCAGTGGTTTCCTGCGGGGGTGGACTCTGCCCAGCCCGCTGCAGCCCGCACCCACGGGCCTCTTCCGCCTGTTCCGTCCAGGGGACCGCGCCGCCTCTCGACTTTGGCCCTCGGTTCCCCGCTCTGTGGCCAGGAGCAACCCACTGGGTCCTCGGGCGCGGGGTCCAGCTGGGGCTGTCTCCTGGTGGGCAGGGAACTCCGGACAGACCTAGCGCTCCTTGGTGGCTGCAGGCAGGTCCTCAGGGAAGCTCTGGCCCCTCTCTCTGCGGAACCTCAGAGTGGCCGGCAGCATAGGGCCTAGGGCCATGTTCAAAGTCCCGGTTCAGTGCCCGGGCAGCTCCCTGGGCAAGGAGGGGGCAGGGGGGGATAGAGCCCGGGTGGAGGAGAGGTGGCCTTCCCGGCCCGCGGACTGTCGCCCCGAGGAAGCCCGCACGACACGTCCAAACTCTGCCACCTCTCAGGTTCTCCCGGGTCCACTGCGGCCTGGCTGGAGCTGGACACGGCGAGTGTGAACCGGCCCCGGGGCGCTGAAAGGGCGGAGAAAGGGGTGATGTGGGCGGGAGCAGCGGGGTGACTGGGCCACCCGCGCAGTGGCCGGCAGCCCAATGCTTTATTTTCCGGAGGGCCCGTTCGATGGTTGCTGCAGCGTTTGGGTTTCAGGCAGTGGGAAAGCTCCGAGCAGCGTGGCGGGCGAGTGGGAAGGGACACGAACCCCCACCTGCTGCCCTGCGGGGCCTGGAGCTGCAGGGTAGATTTCTGTTGGTACCTTTTTTCCCTTTCTCGTTCCGGAAGTCTCCAGCAGGCTCTGGCACCTCTACCCCCAAACTGCAGCCGAGCTATTCCCATTTCCTCCTCTGAAACCCTTCCTCCCTCTGGGACCGCGTTGCAACTGAAGCCCCCAGCCCGCCGTCTCCTCCAGAATCGATTCCATGGAGGCAGAAAGTGGGGTGCGGTCCCCAGGGGCGGAGGGGAGGAGGCGCTGGAGCAAAGTTCTGGAAATGAAGGGTGCTGATGTTGGCCCAATGGGATGAATTGTACACTTGAAAAGATGGTCAAGCGAGTAAGTGCCTGCCATCTATGTTTCAGCATATTTTTACAGAAGTGAGTAACACTTTCTGCCTACAGTAAGACTGTGTTTAGTGCGTTTATACTGAAGGTGGCAAGGATATGATATGTTAGAAAGCAATATGATAATTTTTCTCATAACCCACAAAATGGCCCTATCTTTTTGATATGGCTATCATGTTTTTCAAGAAATAATCTTAAAGTGGAAAAAAGCTATTTGCATGAAAATGATCATAGTAAGATCAAAAAATAAGTAAATATAAAAGAAATCTAAATGTGCAAAATGAGGAAAATATGTCACGGTAATTCAGGGAGACGTTATACCACCATTAAACAAATTATAATGACTTTGGTACCACGTTTATGACATATTAGCAAGTAAAAAGGATTAAAAACTGACATTATGCTATGATTGTAATTCAACATGCCTGAATAAAGACTTTTATGGATCAAGAGGATTATGACAAATATTTTTCCTTTTATTTTTTCTTGACTTTTGTTATTTTGCCTAAGTAGTAAAAGGTAATAATATTTAGCATCACACAAAATTAAATAAACGAAACATTTGAATTTTATTATGCTACAAAAGATAGAAAAGATATAGTAGAAATTATAAAGAATACATATACATATTCGAAAGGTAATCATTTTTTATTGGATAGCTAAGGATTCTTAAATGGTACCTATATATCGACTGGGTTAACAATAGAAATCAACTTACAAAAACCTTACTTATAAAAGCACACACATTCTTATAAGGCCAGAAGGAGCCGGGGGACTTGTATAATGTGGTTATATTATAAAAAGCACATTGTGCAGAGGAGTGGAAAGGAAAAATTGTGAGATGAAGTGGAAAAAGGTTTTACAGATAATATTGGCAAAAAGAAGACAGAATAATAAAAGAATATATCTCAGGAAGAGTCTCAGATGCAAAAGTCTTCAAAGAAGACAGTTCCCACGGAAATGGCAAAAAGGAATAGCAGTGTTCTAAAAAGCTTCCTCATAGTCACAGATAGAATCAGCATAGTTACGCAGCATCAACTAGTTTATAAGGGATTTAAACAGTAGAAAAATATGCGTAAAGATTTGTTAAGGTGAGGACATAATTTGAAAGGTACGGACACCGTCACAGGCCAGACATTCATTTCCGTGTGTCACCAATGTTTTCCGCTGTCACTGGTCTCTTTCCCAGACACAAATCCCTACGGTCTGTAGCTTCAGAAGGAGTCTCAGACATCACGTAATAACATTTTCTGTTTTAGTTGAGTACACTCAGGTCTAGAGAAGAGACAGGCCCAGGTCATACAGCAGGAAGGCTGGGTCCTGCCCGGCACTGTCCAGCTCCGCGGCAGCCCGGGCTGGGCAGACTTAGTGTTTTCGCATCTGCAGTGGCAGCGACACTGCCCCCGTGGCCGTCTGTGCGTCCTTCATCTAACATGCCTTTGCTTTCTCTGGTCGTACGCAAGGATATGCTCCATCCTTCAGCCAGTACAGGCCCCTGTACCACGGACATTCTGTGCTGGCCTATTCTTGCCTGTCGCACATTAACTACCACACGGTTGTTTAATACGGGGGATTACTACACAGTTGTTGAAGTCTGGTTCAGAACTGAGATACAACCACATGAAACGAACCACAGTGCAAGAAGATGCACTAGCCGAGGCTAAGCCAGAGGTCAGTGGCCCACTCTGGGCAGGCCCAGGAGGGGATCAGCGTGGACGGGTTTGTCTAGAGGGCTTCGTCAGAGACCCAGTGCCGGGGAGGGTGGAGCAGCGTCGTCAGAGTAAGATCTGAGGATTATTCTGCAGTTGAACCATTTGGCAAAGTGGTTTAAAAATGTGAAAACGAGAGTCAGCATTTTAAACAGGATCCATGTGATTTCATGTAAAAGGTTGAGAGCCACTTCCAGGCCGTTGTCACCAGAAAACGGCCTGATCTGTAGCAAGAAAGGGCGTGATGGAGCTGTCCATGGAGGAGACCTTCCACACCACGAGATGTGGGAACTAATGTAAGAAGATGCCTCAGCAGGAAGCTATGCAGCAGGGTAAACTTGAACTGTACGAACTAAAGAAAACTGTTACAACACTTGACTTTGTGTTACTGGTGACCCAGAAGGAAAGGGTGCCGGGGAGGAAAGAGCCCAGGCTGGGTCCCGGTGATACAGTTAATGGTTTCTGAGACTTAAATAGAAATTTCAAACAATTTCTCCAGACACAGTGCTTGGAGACTCAACTGAGGCACTTTAGAAGGAAACAGCGTAATGACTACATTTAGGGTTTCCCATTGCTTTTGTCCGACACGGGAGTGTTGCGAGATTATTTTCCTTTTCATCGTATAGCTTAGTACCTCTGAGTACCTGGTAGAGATGATTCAATTACAATCTCGTAGCAGTACAACTGAAAAAATAATAAATATGTAAGTATGAGTCAGTCATTTTGGCGGAGTATATTTGGGAACTCTTGGATAAAATTCAGGCCCATTGAGTCTAATCCAGAGTAGACTTTCCTGCGCTCTCTTGTTAGTCTCAGCTTTCAGGGTGTGGTTGGGGCCCCGCTCTCCCGATGCTCTGTCTCAAGTCTGTACATGTGATTAGAATACAGCCTAAATATTCTGTGATGCAGAGAGGGAAAGAAAAACAGTGAACATCGGGGTGTGGACGGCTGTAAGACACCCCTGAAGCTCGGCCGTGATGACCTTGCTGTGTCCTGTGGTGCCCAGGGCTGATCTCCTTTTCCTGCTGAAGTCTTTTTATGGTATTTTCTGCCTTTTTTAAACTTTGGGGCACAGGCCTAACATCAATCACACATACAATTCTCATCCCCACGGGACCCCCTTTCCAGGTAAACAGACTTGAGGATTCAGAGGCGGGACAGTCGGTGGGAGCTCAGAGGGCATCCCCTTCCCCCATTTACACTCTGGCAGCCCGCTCACCATCCTCCAATACCCCGTCTTCCAGCTTGCATAAGGAAGTGGCAATTAGGTCACTTCTCAAATGGATCACTGTTTTAGCGCTATAGAAACTTCTGATTACGTTGGAACTCATGAGAGACGTCTTCATTCTATGGGTTTTGTCGTCTCTGGGGGTGGTTTCGTTTCCCTTAAATCGGGCCTTTCCGTCGTCCAAGCCTCAGCTCGTTCCTGAATTGTTGACCCTGTAAGAGTTTCCAGGCTTCCTCCCTTAATCACACAAACAGCTCCTAAAACTCAGTTCCGGGACTGGAAGACAGATGAGGCAAGTGCCCTGCATCCTCCTCTTCCACCACCACCTGTCCGTGCCTGAGCCACGCTATTCCTACGCGGGGAACGCAGTCTTGCCTCCCGGAGCTTGGGTTGGGTTGTGTGGCAGGAATGTTAATGTTTCTGTTGTTACTCATTATTGAAAGCCCCATGTCTACTTTCCAGGAGCACCTGCTCAGAGCTGCGTAGACGCAGAGCCGGCAGCAGCCGCTCCTGATGGGAGGAGGGGTCCGGGCTACTTCTAATCTTGCTGCAAATGTAATTATTAGGTACTGTGAGGGCTTTCTACTTCCCACATGCCCTTAACTCTTCTCAGTTCTTGGGGGAATTATGTTTTCAATAAATACCACATATACAGCACAAAAATGTCAGAGGGGGCTCTTGAACAGAGCTGGAAAAGAAAGAGATGTACACACAGGATTTCCCTATCCAGGGTACATCCAGGAATCAGTTCTACAGGAGATTATAACGGTAATGGAAAGAGCAGTTTGGAGCACCAAAAGTTAATGTGTAGAGATAACTTTCTCAACTCATGATAATCAAAGTTAATTTAGAAATCTACAATTAAAAGAGGTACAATTATGTAGGTTCAAAATAGAACTGATAAAAATTGTATATGTATATTTGTGGAAATAATCTAATTTGAAATGTTAAAGTATCTTTTATTTTAAGATCTATACAGTTTTGAAGTTTTACCAGAATATCAGATATGTGTGCTGTTAGTTGCTATCTTAACTAAGGTCACTCTTTTCAAAGCTGTAGCTTTCCATTCTAATCGACTAAAATTTCTTTTTCTAATAGTTCAGTTTTCTTTTTTGATAGAGGTAAATGATTTTAAATATTCAAATAGCTCAATTAATCTTTACGTTTAGTGAGATTTAATAAAGGGCTATGTAAAAATCACACGATTTTTAAATTGTGATAAATTACACATAACATAAAAGTTACCATCTCAACCATTTTTAAGTACACGGATAATTAGTGTTAAGTACAGTCACATTGTTACATTGCTTAACAGCTAATTGCCAGAATTTTGCCATTTTACAAAGCTAAAAATCTGTAATCATTAAATAACCACTCCCGATCCTCTGTCCTTCACAAAGAGTCCCTAGCAGCCACCGTTCTACTTTCTGTCTCTCTGAGTTTGCTCTGAGTATCTCAGGTAAGTGAAATCATTCAGTTCAAGTAATTCAATTTTCATAAACTATAAACAATGTATTTATGACAAGTCAGACCACATAGCCATAGTAGTATATAACCAAATTAATGTAAACCTATATCGCAGATCTATGTTGAGATATCAACATTTTGTAAGATAGGAATTTACTTGGATTTTACCTATTTGCTTCTGAAATGGACGCTTTTTAAAAGGACATTTTAAAGAAACTTCAAGCTCTACTGAAGATAATAAAGAATGAAAAAAGAAAGATAATAAAGAATGAAAAGAGAGAGAATTAAAAAAAATAGTCTTTATTGGGAAAATAGCCAGGTTACCACAGGGAAGCCAAGTTTTTTAGCCCTAAAATACCTTCCATGGAACACTTGTCTTGAAAGATGCTTCCTGAAAAAATAAATTTCTCTGGTCATAAAAGTTCTGGGAAGCTGGATAATACATCTCTCTTAAGGAAATTCAGATTGTTTGTTGCCATACTAAATATTATTAGGAGTTCTGAATAGTTTTTTCTAGGTTTGACCCAGGTGTTTCCCAAACTTATTTGACCCAAAATCCTTTTTTCTCCCCATAAAACCTAAAAACTCAAGGAAGGAAAAAGCATGACCTCTAAGTCACAACCTGGCTTCAGCTAAATCTCTGCCTTTGAAAGGCTGTTTTTAAACTTAGAGTTGTGATTAGACAGGCAAACCTTCTTTCTTCATTCCACATTTTCTTATTTACTTTTGGATAAAGACTTTGCTGTCTGCTTCATAAATGCTGTCACCAAGACACTCCTTACTGTAAATGTCAAGTTGATTAACCTTTCATTTGGAGGAATAGTAAGGCGAGTCTGACAATGCACATTTCACTTAGCTTGGGGTTTGAAACTGCTGCATAAATCCCCGGGGGTAGAGCTACGATCCTCCAGGCTAAAATGAAAACTGTTTAGCTATTATGCCTTTGCTATGTGTGAGCTACAAGCCCATTTCCCTAATTTGCTGATGAGAGCAGCAACAAAGAGCTTGGCTGAAAACTGCTTTTGAAGTACTGGAATAAGAACAGCCAAGACAGGTAAATGAGAACATTTCTATGCGCACACAACATTAATATTGCATGGGGAAGCTGAGTCTGTGTAGACTGTATTTAGAGATACAAACAATGGCTAGATAAAGTACAAGATGGATCATTGTTACTACACAAAGGCCGCTGAGATTACGCAGGCAATCTAAGTGGTAAAGGCTCAGGTAATAACTAGGAAATGACTGATTTTCCACTGGAGACGGTTTGTTAATTATTTCAAGCCTCCATAAGCAATTTTAGCACCTTGGGAGGTTGTCTTTATGATCCATTTACAATAACAGCAATTTCTCTCTGAGTATTTGACCATGCGTAAATTAACTCCTTCCTTATGATATATATTTTTCACAATTATGACTGAATATTTGTATGCATATTTTGTCTCTTTTACTACATTTATGCTGCCTGTGGGCAGCAATGATATTTAAATGAATTTGGTGTGTCCTTTAGAACTTGGCCTAGTCTTTAGTATAATTTTAATATATTTGGGAGAATTAGATTGCAATTGTTGGGGTTTTTTTGTTGTTATTTTGGTTTTTTTTTTAGAGACAGAGTTTCACTTTGTCACCCTTGGTAGAGTGCTATAGGATCATAGCTCACAGCAACCTCCAGCTCTTGGGCTTAGGTGATTCTCTTGCCTCAGCCTCCCAAGTAGCTGGGACTATAGGCACCCTCCACAAAGCCCGGCTATTTTTTTTGTTGTTGCAGTTTGGGTCAAACCCACCACTCTTGGTATAACCCCCCACTCACTGAGCCACAGACACTGCCCTTGGGTTTTGGGAGTTTTTTAGTAGTATTTTCTAAACTATTTGCCCACTGACTATCATTTAAAATGTTCTGAAAGGCTAAACTCTTCCCATTTGAAAAAAAGTGATGATACCCACAAACTAAGGGCTCAATACATACATATTTGATCATTCATTTGATCTAATTTTTTTTTTTTTTTTTTTGTAGAGACAGAGTCTCACTTTATCACCCTCCATCGAGTGCTGTGGCATCACATAGCTCACAGCAACCTCCAACTCCTGGGCTTAAGCGATTCTCTTGCCTCATCCTCCCGGATAGCTGGGACTACAGGTGCCCGCCACAACGCCCTAGTTTATTTTTTGTTGCAGTTTAGCCGGGGCCAGGTTTGAACCCTCCACCTTCGGTATATGGGGCCGGTGCCCTACTCACTGAGCCACAGGTGCCGCCCCAATGATCTAATTCTTAAAAAAAGAAAAAACATGAAAACGTGTGGATATGGCTGGGTATAGTGGCTCACACCTGTAATCTAGCACTCTGGGAGGCCGAGTGAGGCAGGTGGATTGCCTTAGCTCAGGAGTTTGAGACAAGCCAGAGCAAGAGAGAGACTCCCCCACATCTACTAAAAACAGAAAAACTAGTGGGGCCTGTTAGAAGGCTGTAGTCCCAACTACTGTGGAGGCTGAGGCAGGAGGATGGCTTGAGCCCATGAGTTTGAGGTTGCTGTGAACTATGATGCCACATACTCTACCTAAGTAATAAGAGTGAGACTTTGTCTCAAAAAAAAAAACTAGAAACAAACAAACAAACAAAAAAAACAAAACATGCAGAAGAGGTAGGCTGATATACTTAGATAAAATGCATTCATTAACAACTATTAGATTTACTATTTATTTATTTGCAGTTTTTGGCTGGCACCAGGTTTAAACCCACCACCTCTGATATATGGGTACAGCTCCCTACTCCTCTGAGACACAGGTGTTGCCTTATAATTTATTTTTTTAGACAGAGTCTCACTCTGTTGCCCCAGGCTGTAGGGCCCTGGCATCATAGCTCAGATTTGTAAGCTGTTTTCTGCATTTTTAACCACCAAGCACTCATGGATTGTACTGCTCTTTCCTCCCACTCAGATGTTTTATCTCCTTTCATGCTTGAGTATCCGGGTGCAGTAGCTTTTCCATGAGTGCTCAGTAATGGGTTCTTTGACTTCTGTCCTTGTCTAGACTAGCACACTGCCTGGCGTGAGGCAGGCACTCCAGAATTGTTAATGAATGAATGAAAGTAACGCCTCTCGTCTGCATAGCTTGTTTGTTGTTGGAACGTTGTTGTTGTATACATTATTTACTTCTGTTTACTTTGTAATATTTCTCATTCAGCAAATATTATTGGAGTGTAAAGCTAGACGGGAAGAAAATCATTCAAAGAAAATTAGTCATAGTTCTTGCAACTCAAAGAACACACAATCCACTGGGGAAACTATCATAGCTGTGCTGTGCATTAATAAATATTAGAAATGGCAGTTGTCATAAAATTATTATGTGCATTACAAAAATTATAAAATTTTAAATTATACAGTTATTACAACATAATTGTGAAATTATTCTTGGCTGACCAAGTTCCCCAGAGATTGAGTGACTTGCCTAGACATTTAAAACGGAGGCAGCTGGAACTGGACCTTGGGCCATTTTGATACCGGAATTTCAGGTTCTTGGTCTCGGTGATTTGAAGAATAAATCTGCGAACCACAGATCAGCGGTAAGACAGAATTTATTTACAGAAAAGAATACAAAAAACACTAAAGCTCCTGGTATAGAGAGAGAACTCAAGTGGGGAAAGAAAAACTCTCTCCCTTTCTGTCCCCTTCTCTCCCTCCAGGCTCTTTGTCTTGATGTATATATAGGTGCATGCGTTCCTTGGCCAGGAAATGAATGAACAGAGTCCCTTCTGCCTGGGCAAGGTGAATGAATGTATCAATGAATGAACACAGTCTCTTCTGCTGGGGCAAGGTGAATGAATGTATTAATGAATGGACACTGTCCATGGAATTGAGGCCTAGGAAATTGACACGAAATTGACCTAGGCATAGGAAATGGGGGTACCTTATTTAGTCCTAAGTGTAAAGTAAGGAGACACCAAGGCACTGGTGTCTCCTCAGCAGTTGTCAGGCCTTTTTGGATATTGGAGCCTCTGGTGGGGGTCAGAGCCCCCCCCTTGCCTATAGTCCAGTCCACTGGTTCCTCTGCTGGCTGCCACCACACTGACACCGCCAAGGTGGAGGCTCCGCTCCACTGAGCTGGCTGGGGTGCCAAATGTCCATTATCAATTCTCCCTCTCTGAGTAGAAACTCTAACTGCTGTTAGGGAAAAAGGGCGAAGACTCAATCTAATTGCTTCCTGCTGAATCGAGCAATGATAGAAGGGGTCAGTTAGGGTTTCTCCGGAGGGAAAGCGATACAGGGGTTCATGGATTGGAACCATCTTGCATGTGGCTTGATGACATTTCTGGAAAACATAAAGTTGATTAGAATAATCAGTAATAGGCAAAGGTAGAATAGAGTCAGGTCAGAAGCACTCATTCAGTGATGCTAAAAGAAAACCATGTTAGTGTTTTTCTTGCTGTTTGCTAAATAATAACTTCAAACGTTCCTTTGGCTCACAAGTGTAGGTGGTCTGTAGTTGGCTGTCTTTATTGTCTGCCTCCGTAGAAGGTGGAGAGTTCCAGGACTTTACTCGTGAATGATGTATGCAGGAATCGACTCCTATAACTTTAACAGCTGTAGAAGAAGACAAGATAACAGGAAAGGGGCCTTCCCAAGTTGGGGTTAGGGAAGGTGAATTAGAGAGAAGGGTTTTGATCATGACTAGATCTCCAGGAGGGAAAAGTTCCTTCAGTTGAATGTGAAAATGTAGTTGGGAGATTTTTAAGGATTTGTTGAAATTTAGCTAAAGAAGTGATATGTGTTACTAATTCTGTAGTTTCTTGATCTAGTAATAGAATAGGTTCTTGTCTCATATTTATACAAATGGTTTTTCCTGCTTTAGTTAATATGTCCCTCCCCAAAAGGGGGCAGGACTTTGAGGCATGATTAGGGAGGCATGAGAGAATAGCCAGTCATCCCAATTTCAGCTTAAAGGCTGGGAGAAAAATTTGGTAACCAGCTTTCCAGACACCTCCTGTATAGTTACAGATTTGGGGGATGAAAGACCAGGATTAGAGAGAAGTACAGAAAAGGTTGCTCCAGTGTCCAAAAGAAATTTTGTCTCCTGGCCCTCCACTATAAGGCAAACCCAGGGCTCTTGAGGGGTCATGACACAAGCTGGAGCCATGAGAATCTGCCCCTGGAACCCTCAGCCCAATTTGGGTGCTAATGGGATCACTGTCCCAGGAGGCCTTCGCCTCTGGGGACAGGCCACCCTCCAGTGGTCACCCTTGCAGTCTGGACAGGAGCCAGGTGACTTGCCCAGCCAGTGGTACTGCTGGGCAGTCTTTCTTGAAGTGGCCTGTCTGACCACATTGGAAGCAGTTGTTTTTAGCACCTCTGGTTTCCCTCTGTCCCTCAAAGTTGCTCGTTTGTCGGAGTGCCATTACTAGAGCTGTCATTCTTTTCTGTTTCCTTCTTTCTTTTTCCTCCATTTTCTCCTGATCTCAGTTATAAAATACCATACTGGCTGTTTTAAGAAGATTCTCCAGGTTATGATCTGGGCCTAGAGCCAATTTCTGGAGTTTTCTTTGAATGTCTGGAACCGCTTGTGTGATAAATTTGTCTTTCAAAATAATCTGACCCTCTATGGAGTCAGGTGTCAATTGGGTGTGTTTTCTCATTGCCTCCCTAAGCCTCTCAAGGAAGGCTGAGGGATTCTCATTTTGCTCCTGGCAGATAGTAGACAACTTGGCATAATTCACAGGCTTTGTCTTGGGCCAATGTAAACCTTCCAGGATACCTGTCAGAAAATGTTTACACCACCAGTCACCTTCTTTCTCGGGGTCCCAATCAGGATCCTGAAGGGGAACTGCCTGTCTTCCCATGGGGGATCTGTCCCTGCCCCCAGGAGACACACTGCCATCAGTATTGGACATGAACCACAAATCACCCCTCTTTCTAGCTTCAGGTAGGATTTCATTTTTTTCATTAAACATTAAAGTTTGATCTAGTAGTAACATTATATCTCTCCAAGAGAGGTCAAAACTTTGTCCTAACCCTTGGAGAACATCTATGTACTTATCAGGGTCATCAGAAAATTTTCCTAAATCATCTTTAATTTGCTTTAAATCTGCTAGAGAAAATGGAGTGTATACTCACATATACTTCCCCTTTCACCACTCATAGTCTCAACCAGGGGACACAGAGAAGGATGTGGTTGCCTTCTGGGGGTCGCAGTAGGACCAGAACAAACTCTTGGGATAGCTTCTCTCCTGGGGTTTTCCGAACACATGAAGGAAGGTGTGGGAGAAGTAGATGGAGGATTTGAACTAGGTGGTGTTTCCCTTGAGAATCCCCGACCATTTGGGGAAGTGACTACAGCCAAGACAGCAGAATCTATCTGACAGGTCTTACACAGTTAGGGGTCATACCGGAGGGAAAAGAACACTTGCACATAGGGCACCTCAGACCACCTTTCTTCCTGTTTACAAAAGGCATCTAGTTGAAGAATGGTGTCATAATTAATAAGAGTACCCTCTGGGGGCCATTGTTCACCAGTGGAGAGTTGATATTGAGACCACGCTTGGGTGCAAAAGAAAACCATACATTCTTGTTTCAGCACCTGGGGATCAAACATGTCCCAGTGCTCCAGAATACAGCCCAGCGGAGTGTTCTCTCGATGAGAGAATATGTTACCCATCTGTGAGAAAGAACAAACATCCAGTTTAATCAATCCCACCCTGTATTCCTGAGTTGGTCAATGCGTGCCTGACCAACCCAAGAAGCCTTCCGACCAAACAAAAGGAAGCGTCCTTCCAATGCCTGGGGAAGAGTACCTGAGGAGAGCGGCCTCCTCAGCCCCCCTGCACTTGTCTGGAATTAGCCACTCTTACCAGTGTAGCGGTTGTGCCCGTTGGTTCTCCTGTACTTATAATGTTGGCAGCACAGCTCTGAGAAATCAGGTATCAGGGAGCCCGGTCCCACCTGATGCATGTGTTCTGCCTCTTTCTGCCCCATCCCCCACTAGCCTCAGAGTATCAATCGAAGCGGGGATAAGCCCCATCCTGGAGAAAATGGCTGTGCGCTGTTTGCACACTTAACTCTATAGAAACCTTGCAAGCTTTTTCTAAATTCCCCGTAAGAAAAAGGAAAGTAGGCTTTCCAGCATGGCAGGTCTTGGTGTTAAATGGTACGCTTCTCCAACCTCCTTTTCTTTCCCAAAGTTCACCAAGGCAACAATAATAACATTTAGTTAAGAATCAGGGTTGGGAGACACTTTGAACCTTTTTGTATTACAATTAGTTGCACTAACCGAACTCTTAGAGACATGTAGAAATATCTTAAACTTCCCCACACCAGAAGAAATCAAATGCCCAGGGTCATTCTCATTGCTCTTTATTTTTAAGAGACTGAGCAGTAGCCAAGATTCGGGGCCATTCCCACTTTGGGGAGTCATTCTGGGCTTCCCTTTTTTGCCCCTCATTTGGGGCTGACTTCTCTTTAACAAGGTCAGCCCTTGTGTTTTTAAGGACATAAAAACATCAATGAAAACAACTCTCAACCCACCTACAACATTCAAAGCCCCCTCAAAACATCTAAGAATATCCTTACAAAATTAACGAAATATATAAACAATTCTTACCTACGTTCAAACACAGCGCATATACTATCAAGGAGAGGAAGAGAACTAGAAGAGGTCTCAGAGAGATACATAGACAAAATTTGGGACCATGGAAGTGAAGAGAAGATAGTAGAAGCTGGGAGAGCGCGAGTTTTTGAAGGCCCTCCCAAATTCTGGGGTCAGAACCATTGCTGGGGAACCCAGGGCCTCTGAGTGCTACCTCCTTACTCGGCTCTCGACCAGGGAAAAGGAATAAAAAGAAAATAGGTTCAACATTCTTCCAATAGTCCTCTTGCCTCCTTTCAGAAGCCCAGGGGAATTATAAAGTTTTCTCCCCAGCAGCCTCTTGCTGGTGACCTGGAGGTAAGTATCAACACCAGCCACATTACAGGCTGGTGGGCATTGAATTTATTCATCTCCAGTGGGATGGCTTCAGAGAAAAGTAGGATAGAAGTAAGCGGTCCCATTTCTTACCATAGATGTCTTCTTTCTGTCTGCTGTTCCCCATATGGGCCACCAAATATGTTACCAGAACTTTGTCTCCTCTCCTGACTGGCTCGCCAAATCTGATGCTGGAATTTCAGGTTCTTGGTCTCGGTGATTTGAAGAATAAATCCATGGACAACAGATCAGTGGTAAGACAGAATTTATTTACAGATAAGAATATAAAAAACACTAAAGCTCCTGGTAGAGAGAGAGAACTCAAGTGGGGAGAGAAAAGCTCTCTCAGTTTCTCTCCCCGTCTCTCCCTCCGGGCTCTTTGTCTAGGGGTATATATAGGTGCATGGGTTCCTTGGCCAGGAAATGAATGAACAGAGTCCCTTCTGCCTGGGCAACGTGAATGAAGGTATTAATGAATGAACACAGGCCCTTAGGTAGGGGCAAGGAGAATGAATGTATCAATGAATGAACACAGTCTCTTTCACCGGGTCAAGATGAATGAATGTATTAATGAATGGACACAGTCCATTCATGGAATTGAGGCCCAGGAAATTGACATGAAATTGACCTAGGCATAGGAAATGGGAATTCTGTGTTTAGTCCTAAGTGTAAAGTGAAGGAGACACCAAGGTGCAGGCGTCTCCTTGGCAGTTGTCCAGCCTTTTTGGCTATTGGAGCCTCCGGTAGGGGTCGGAGGCTCCCTCCTTGCCTGTCATCCAGCCCGCTGGTTCCTCAGCCGGCTGCTGCCCACCGACACTGCCAAGGGGGAGGCTGAGCTCCGCTGAGCTGGCTGGGGCGCCAGATATCCTGTATCTTGCAGGACAGTGTCCGTTCTGTTGCCCCACACTGACCAAGGGTGGGGTCTGTGCCCTTGGTGCTTCGGGCAACTTCAGGATGGAGGTGAGCTGAGATTTGAAAGTTTTGAGACATAGAATGCTGGACTGTTTTCGGAAGGAATGCCAGCAATAAAAAGCAAAAAGTCAAGGGTGGGACTTGGAGTTAAAGAACCAAGCAAAACCTCTGAGGAAGTAGTTTCTTTGCTTAGAGCAGAGCTTGGACAAAAGGAACCTCAGGTGGGAAGTCGGGTGGCCTGCAGGCTGACACATGTCCTCCTGCACACCAGAGCCAAAGGCCCGAGTGTGGCCTTCTCTGCAAGAAATAGAGTTTGCTCCCAGCTTCCCCTGGACAGCATTTAGGGTTGTGCAGAGACGCCTTTCTATGAGATGCTCTCCCTACCTCCTGACCTCCTGTCAAACCCAATTCAGTCAGAACACAGGCCCAGGGCGGCAGACGTGGTACTGCAGGCAGAGGCTATAAAAACCGATCCGAGGATGCCCAGCTGCCCATCAGTTATTTGTGGATTCCTGCACCAGAACCTTTCCTGTGCGACAGAAAGCATTTATCCTCCATTCCTACGACTGTTTTAATAAAATGTAAAATATTTTGTGACATAAAGTGTATGTGAGCAATAAATATCAATAAAAAATATTTAGTATTTTTAGCTCACGTTCCCTACTCTGCCTGCTTCCCAGTGAAGAAAATAATATAGCAGCTTAAACTCTAATTTATGTTATTTCTGAGGCCTGACAGATGCAGAAACTTGAACTGACACTGACGCTGTATAACTAAGTTGATGGTGAGTAAATTGCTTTGGTTCCGAAAGTGACCTAGTACTCAACTGTTAGCATATTGTGAACATGGATATAAACTATTTTCATGTTTACTTATGCATTAATAAATAAAAATGTAAAATACTCGAAATTCTTCATGTGAATAGAATACATAGTGAACACTGGAAGTGTGGGCACTTGAGCTGTCTGCATCATGCTTTGCATAATTGAAAGCAAAACAAACGGAAAACAAAACCAGAATGAAACAAAGTCATGTAAATTGAGGCTTAGATTTTATTATAGAAGC
>CAUYON010126199.1:0-17032 GCA_963573935.1 Arctocebus calabarensis
CTTCCTTAATGATCAGAGAAATGCAAATCAAAATACTTTCAGATATCATCTAACTCCAGTAGGATTAGCCCACATAACAAAATCCCAAAACCAGAGATGTTGGCATGGATGTGGAGAAAGGGGAACACTTCTCCACTGTTGGTGGGCATGCAAACTAGTACATTCCTTTTGGAAAGATATTTGGAGAATACTTAGAGATCTAAAAATAGTTCTGCCATTCGATCCTATAATTCCTTTATTGGGTATATATCCTGAAGACCAAAAATCACATCATAATAAGGATATCTGTACCAGAATGTTTATTGCAGCCCAATTCATAATTGCTAAGTCGTGGAAGAAGCCCAAACCCCCATCGACCCACGAATGGATTAATAAATTGTGGTACATGTATAGCATAGAATACTATGCAGCCTTAAAGAAAGAAGGAGACTTTACTTTTTTGTGTTTACATGGAAGGAGCTGGAACATGTTCTTCTTAGCAAAGTATCTCAAGAATGGAAGAAAAGTATCCAATGTACTCAGCCCTAATAAGAATCTAATTTATAGCTTTCATATGAAGGCTAAAACCCAATTATAGCACAAGAATACAGGGAAAAGAGAAAGGGAGGGGGGGAGGGGGGAGGATGGGTGGATGGAGGGCAATTAATGGGATCACACCTATGGTGCATCTTAGCAGGGTACTGGTGAAACTTATTAAATGTAGAGTATTAATGTCTTTATATAGTGATCAAGAAAATGTCATGAAGGCTATCTGTAACAGTACGATCAAAATATTTCTGATTGTATATGAAGCACATTGTGCCCTATGATTGCACCAATGTAAACAATTATGATTTAATAAAATTATTTAAAAAAAATAAAATAAAAATGAACTTGAAGTAATTGTAAGTATATACAAACTTATATAAAATGCTCAATTAAAACAAGTGAGGATAGAGAAAATAATAGAGGACAAACAGAGACAAAGAATGACAGAAATGAATGGAAAACAGTTACAAATATGGTAGATATTAATTCAATTATATTAACATACTTTTGATGAGTCACAAGTTACCCGGTAACATAGATAATTTCTGCATAAAATTGCCAGTCAACAATGTGTTAAGATGTTAGCAGCGCTAAGTGACTCTATCTTATAAGCAGCTGAGAGATGAGATGAAGAGAAAGAATAAAATAGACTGAATTTGGGATAACTAGGAATTGAGACTTCGAAAAATGAATCAGGGAACAGCTGCTATGTTAACACATTGTTGACCAGCAATTTTATGCAGAAATTATACATGTTACCAGGTGACTCAAGACTGGTCAACAATGTGTTCATAATCATTTCAAATGTAAATGAGCTAAATATGTTATTAAAAAGACAGCACAATTCTATTGTGGGAATAGATTTTTTAAAGACACAATCAATTATATATTGCCTACAAGAAGCTTTACTGACATTTAATATTGGAAAAACAGCATGTATATAGCTTATAAATACACATATTAGAGGTTTGTACTCAAAATATTTTTTAAAGATGGGGTGAGCAATCCAAAATATTAGGAAGCTATTGGTCTAGAGCAGAAACACTTCTCAAATTTTATTGTGCATAGGAATTACCTGAGGACCTGTTACAATGCAGATTCTGAATCAGTGAATCTAGGATAGGGCTGAGATTCTTCACTTCAAAAGATACTCCCAAGGGTTCTGATGCCAACATTCCTGAGACCTCACTTTGAGCAGAAAAGTTGTGGTAGATGTATCCCAACCCCCAATAACTGGTAGCATCTAAAAAGAAACGAAATATCTGTGTCCTTGAAAGTTTTAACTTCCCAGCAATGACAAGGCATTCATATATTACTGAAGAACTTATTTTTTTTTAATTTTTTAAGGTAAAAAGAATGTATCTAAATAGTAAGAAAATAATAAAGGAGAGAAAGAAAGAAAAGAAAAGGAGAATTTAGAAATGGAGAAAGGAGGTGCTATGATTTAAATATCTGTCCCCTTAAACAGCACGATACTGGCACAAAAATAGAGAGACAGAATGGAACAGAATAGAGAATCAAGAGATGAACCCAGTCACTTATCATTGGATCTTTGATAAGCCTATCAAAAACATAAATTGTGGGAAAGATTCCCTATTTAACAAATGGTGCTGGGTGAATTGGCTGGCAACTTGTAGAAGACTGAAACTGGACCCACACTTTTCACCATTAATAAAATTTGATTCTCAATGGATAAAAGATTTAAACTTAGGACATGAAACTATAAAGATATGTGGAGAGAGTGCAGGGGAAACACTTGAAGAAATTGGCCTGGGAGAATGTTTTATGAGGAGGACCCCAAAAATATAACTGGGATCTGATCAAACAAAAAAGCTTCTGCACAGCCAAGCACACAGTAAGTAAAGCAAGCAGACAGCCCTCAGAATGAGAAAAGATATTTGCAGGTTAAATTTCTGACAAAGGTTTGATAACTAAAATTCACAGAGAACTCAAACTTATTAATAAGAAAAGAACAAATGATCCCATTTCATTGTGGGTCAGAGACTTGAACAGAAGCTTCTCTGAAGAAGACAGGCGCATGGCCTACAGATGCATGAAAAAATGCTCATCATCCTTAATCAAAGGAGAAATGAAAATCAAAACCACTTTGAGATATCATCTAACTCCAGTAAGAGTCACCCACATAACAAGATCCCAAAACTACAGATGTTGGCATGGATGTGGAGAAAAGGGAACACTTCTGCACTGCTGGTGGGAATGCAAGCTAATACGTTCGTTCCTTTTGGAAAGACGTTTGGAGAACACTTAGGGAACTAAAAGTAGACCTGCCATTTGATCCTGTAATTCCTCTACTAGGTATATATCCAGAAGACCAAAAATCATTTTACAACAAAGATATTTGCACCAAAATGTTTATTGCAGCCCAATTCATAATTGCCAAGTCATGGAAGAATTCATTGACCCATGAATGGATTAATAAGTTGTGGTATGTGTATACCATGGAATATTATGCAGCCTTTTAAAAGATAGAGACTTTACCTCTTTTATGTTTACGTGGATGAAGCTGGAACATATTCTTCTCAGTAAAGTATCTCAAGAATGGAAGAAAAAGTATCCAATGTACTCAGTACTCTTATAAAACCACTATATAATCACCCACACTTTCATACAACAGATAAAACACAATTATAGCCCAGGATGAAGGAGGGAAGCGGAATGGGAGAGGAGGGGGGAGGTTGGGTGGAGGGAGGGTAATCGGTGGGGCCTCACCTAGAGTGCATACTGCAAGGGTACATGTCAAATCTATTAAGAGTAGAGTATAAATGTCTTAACACAATAATTAAGCAAGTGTGGTGAAGGCTATGTTAACCAGTCTGATGTAAGCATTCCAAATCGTATATAAAATCAGCATATTCCTTATAAATGCATTAATGTACACAGTTATGATTTAAGAAAAAAATTATTTAGAGAGAAATAAATAAATATTTGTCCCCTTAAAGACTCATGTTGAAATTTAGTTGCTGTTGTGACGATATTGGGAAATGAGAACTTTTAAGTTTGGATCCTGAGGGTATCACCCGCATGTCACCAATTTCAGGAGTGGGATGCCCCTCCTGCTCTCACACTCCTCTTTGTCCTCTGGTTCTCTGCCATGTGACTCCTTCTGCCATGTTGCAATACACCAAGAAGACTCAGAAAGATGCCAGCACTTCAATATTGGACTTGCCAGGCTCCAGAATTGTGAGCCAATAAATTTCTATTTTTCATAATTTACCCAATCTCTGGTATTCTGTTATAGCAGCACCAAATGGACTAAGATAGGGAGATAATAATCTAGAATACAAGAAAACATTACTCTGTCTTTAGGCTCATGAATCAAACAAAGTTATCTACAAACTGAAACTCACAGTGATAAAAAATTAAGTTCTTTCTTTTATTAGTCATTCAGGCCATGTTAAAACTTACGATTACACTATAAGGAATATTTCAAATATGGGTCTAGGGAGCAGGCTTTACTTTTTCATTTTCAGCTTTTATGACTACTAAAGGAAATCTTGTGATGGGATCTCTACAAAGGAGCTATGGCAGATAGCCAAGTCATATTCAGAATTTTTAATTCTTGGGAGAGTGTTTTGGGAGCAGAACTTGATTGTCTAGTAGTAACCTGAAGCCAGAACAAGCAGAAGTTCAAGACCAGCCTGTAGGGAGGGAGAAAAAGCAATGCAGACCTACATGCTCTGCTATCACTTTGGCAAAAGCAAATACCACAGGCCCTCAATAGGTGTGCTTAGGGAGACGTAAATTATTGTGAGAAAAGAGGATAAACTTATAGATCTAGAATCATGAAGGTTACTTGAACTACTTTCGCACTTCTGGTGTACTCCTCACTATGCTGAAACCTGGTTTCTGCTTTCTCTACTTCTGAAAGCTGACTTCACCTGTGGTCTCTTAATTTCAAAATCCAAAGATCATGTCTCAGTATTTCCAGCAGATCTTTTGGCAGAACCTGCCTCTACTGCCATTAAAATAATAAACAAAACAGGCTCAGTCCCTGTGGCTCAACAGGCTAAGATGCCAGCCACGTACACCTGAGCTGGCAGGTTCGAATCTAGCCTGGGCCCGCCAAACAACAATGACAACTGCAACCAAAAAATGGCCGGGCATTGTGGCAGGCACCTATAGCCCCAGCTACTTGGGAGGTGGAGGCAAGAGACTCGCTTGAGCCCAGGAATTGGAGGTTGCTGTGAGCTGCGATGCCAAAGCACTCTATCCAGGGTGACAGCTTGAGGCTCTGTCTCTAAAAATAATAATAATAAATAAAACAACAAATAAGTATATGCATGCATACATGCATAAAAACAAATAAATACATACACAAGCTTGGAGGAGGAAGAAGGGTCCAGCATCTCTGGGTCTCTTCCTATTCCCCTGATATAACACCTCAGATTCCTCCTTTCTTCTTTTAGTCAGTTTTTTAAGTGTCTGAATGTATCTCTCTTAAAATGTGATTCCAAGAAGTAGATCATATATTCCATATGAAGTCTGAGGAAGGGAGAGAGCAATAGAAACATTGTTATTATTCTTGTTGACTTTCCTGAGAAAGGAAGAAGGGAGGGTATAAGAACTAGAGAGAAGAGTGTGGTGGAGGCCACCCTAAGGCTGGCCCTAAAGATTGTGTACTGAAAATTTTTCACACAAGTGGATCTGAGCCCCTTTTCCATAAGTAAAAAATATCTAAGTATAGGATCTTAATAAAATTTTATATATATATATATAATTTTTTATTTTTGTAGTTGTCGTTGTTTAGTAGGCCCAGGTCGGGTTCAAACCCACCAGCCTGGTGTGTATGTCAGGCGCCCTAACTGTTGAGCTATGAGCGCCAAGCCTTGTATTATTATTAATAACAAAATAAATACAATTAATTTATAATGATTTCTTCTTAACAATGATTCTTTCTTCTGAAATGAAAACACTACATAGGAAAATAGTGTTGATGGTTTATTTGCAAAGAGTCTTATACTTTCTTGGCAACTCCTGTCAATAAATTACTATTCAATGAAAGTAAAAACCTAAAACTATTATTATAAATGACTCCCTATCTATGGTGTACTGTTGATTCAGAGACCAGTTAGCAGATTGAATGTTGATAAAGCTACAAAGTGCACTTGGTGAAGTTTACAGTAAGCAATTGACTCCTAGAGAGATGGGTTTTTGCTACTGGCTCTGCTATTTGGCCTTGAGCAAATCATTTTCCTGCTGGGCCTCCTTCCCCATCTGTAAAGTGAATCTGTTACATTTCCAATTCTATTTCACCTAGGCTGATCAGCTGGCCACATTCCATCTTCTAGGCTCAAAACATGGCCTTTATAATGCCCTTTGCCACTTTAGCCCTGCCTTCTAAGATCACATTCGGCCTCCTGCCAGGATCCCCATCACTCTGGACACAGCTCTTCCATTTTCTCTTTTGGGTACCATTCCCATGGCTTGCACAAACCAACACCTCTTACCCCCTACCCCATCAACAACACAGCAATTTGCAAGAACAAGGAAATGGCATCCACAAACCCTAACTGAGGTTTGTCACATGCAAGCACATGTAGAACACAAGTATGACTTGGAGTTGAGATCAGCTTCCGTACTGCTGACTTCCACTGCATTCCTAGGGACTATAGTGAGTATAGTCCCTGAGAATGGGTCCCCGAAGAAACTGACCTGTCACTAGGCCTCTCACGGGGCACAAGACCTACAGTGTTAACTTGGCTTGCTTCTACTTCGAAAATAGACTCACTCCTATTTCTGGGCTTTTTTCTGGGCTTGTTTGCTTCTAAGCTGCCTGGGGAGGGTCAGCTTATCTCCTCCACCCCTGCAGCTACCTTGCAAGTGGCAAAACTGGTTTTTCTTGAGGTTCTTTGGGCACCTTTGACTTTACTCTTGATTCATTCTTTCCTGAGGTCCCCTTTTAAAATAGAGGTCAGGATTATCTTGCTTCACTCTTCAATTCTCCATTTTCAGGTTTCTTTTCCATCAAGTAAAGGCCCACAGGTCACAGGTGTGGGTTCTCAATCCCTGAGGGTGGCCCATTGCTCTGTCCCATGGAATCCCACAGACGCACAAGCAGAGAATCCCCTCCCTGAAGGATGCTGGGAGTTAGTGCCCCTCCGCGTCCCCCTCTAGAAAGTCTCATCCACAGAAACGGCACCCCCGTCTGTTGAGATAACTCTCTGGAGAGGCGGTTCTCACCACCGCCTTTAGTCATCCACTTCTGCACTCACTGCAGGAAATTAATATATTGATCAGCCACAATGTACCCAAGCTGACTTTTTCTGAGGACAAACAACATTCAAAAAGAATAACTTAGAGAAAAAAATAAACAACCACTGGGTTTCTTGTACTTTCAAGCTGATAATGAAGCCAAAGGTGAAGGTCATCTGCTTATCCAAAATTTTATTCCATTTATTCAAATATTTCTGGCATTTAGATTACCATGAAGATCTGTCATCTGAAAAGTTCAAGAACTATCTATCTGCTTTGAGATAAACCCTCCCTGCCTTCAGAAAATGATTATGTTGCGGCTTTAAGAAAGGCAGTCCCACCCTCCTCCTCATGCCAAACGTACTCTTATATTCAGAGGCCTCGAGTAGCAGAGCTGAGGGAGATAAAACCATTGGGCTTCATGTGGCAGCCACATCCTGAGGGCCTGCCAGCTGCCAAGGCAGAGGACAGCCTTGCCCTCGATGCTTACCTACACTTAGATGCTGTTTGGTGTGATGACTGTACCCTCAGAGCTGCTGTTCTCCACAGTGGATGGTTTGCATCACATG
This sequence comes from Arctocebus calabarensis, assembly GCA_963573935.1. NCBI lineage: Eukaryota > Metazoa > Chordata > Mammalia > Primates > Lorisidae > Arctocebus > Arctocebus calabarensis. The sequence goes on from CAUYON010126199.1 coordinate 7,311, forward strand.
TGGTGATGTCTGGGAACATTTTTAGTTATCACAATTGATGAGCATGTAAGAGGGTGTTATTAGCATCTAGCAAGTAGAGGGCAGGGCTGCTGCTAAATAACCTTCAGTAGCCAGAACAGTCTCCACACCAATGGTCTCCATCGAAGAATTACTCAGCCCAAAATGTTACTTGTGCCGAGGTTGAGAAACTCTGCCTTCAGAGTAATTGAATTGGGAAAAAAGTCATTTCTGACATGTATCATCAGACCCAGTTCTGAATTCATTCATCTGTTCAGTCATTCATTCTCTGTGCAAGAAGTGAGCACCTACAACTACACGCCTGCCCCTGTTTAGGGGCTGAATAAAATAGCAAGTGGAAGTGGCCACCATCTCTGTTGTCAAAGAGGAGAAATCAACACTTAGGCTGTTGTACTATATGGCAGACAATGTCTTAAACACTTTAATACATTTACATTTTACAATGGACCTATGGGGTAGGTACTATTATTGCCCCTGTTTTATCAATGAGGTAACACCAGAGGCAGGTGGTCATGACAGGACTCAAGCATAGACATCAGGCTACAGGGTCCATCTGTGCCTTTAACCTGCCTGCTGTGCTGCTCATATAAACAAACACGCAGTTGGGATGATAGCAAATTGTTTAAAAAGAGAGGAAAACAAAGCTCTGAATATTTATTATAAAAGGCTCTGAAGAGGCCTCCTTGTGGAAATAGCACTCAGGCTAAGATCTGAGGAGCTGACAAGACAGCTAAGGGAGAGCACAGTCCTCCAGACAAAGTGACTGTGTGTGTATTAGTTTTCCTTTTCTGCTGTAGCAAGTCACTCGTTTATCATCTTACAGTTCTTCAGTTCAGATGAGTGTTGGCAGGACCAAGACTTCCCTGAAGGCTGCAGGAGGATCTGTCCTCGCCTTTTCCAGCTTCTAGAGGCCACCTGCATTCCCTGACTGTGGTTCCCTTCCACCTTCAGAGGCAGCAATGGCAGATCGAGTCTTTCAGGGAAAGCACCAATCTTCTCTTCTATAGTCCCCTTCCACCTTTCGGACCCTTCTCAGCACAATGGACCCCCCTGGACACAGGATGATCTCTGTACATTGGGGTCTGCTGATTAGCAACCTTAATGGCATCTGCAACCTGACTTCCCCTTTGCCGTGCAATACAACATCATCACAGATTCTGGGGATTAAATGTAGGCATCTTTGGGGCCCACTATTCTGCCTAACACAGATAGTGTCTGCAAAAGCCTTGCAGAAGAAAACGAGGAAAGTATGAGGAGCAGAGAAATGTCCACGTGGTTGAGACAGAGCAAAGGAAGAGAATAGCAGACAGAAGGCCAGGCCAGAGAGCCAACCTCACAGGCCTGGGAAGTGACACTAGAAATTTGCTCATCTTTCTGACAGTCCCTGAAGCCTGGTAACCAGGACATTAGAATCATCATGTTGCCATTTGGAAAGGACACTCTGGCTGCTGTGAGACAGAAAGAGAGTGGGAGAGGGGGCCAGAGTGGGCCAAGTTGACTCTTGAGAGGAAGGGCTATGGCTGGAAACTGGCTAGGAAGTGATGGCAATCCAAACTGGGATTTAAGATAGAGAGAATCAAGAAGATGGAGATTCAAGAGATCAAGTGGAAATGAACTCAGCAAGACTTGAGGTTGGGTGAGTGGGAAATGGACAATGAGGGAGGGGTCGGACAGGTTCCTGGGCTTGGGTGACCAGAGGGGCTGCCTTAGGAGAAGGGGAACTAGGGAAGAGAAACACAAGGGGTGGGAGGCTCCTGCTGTAGATGAAATAAATTTAAAGTGTCCAAGAGGCAATGTCAGCTGGGTAGGTTGATTTGTGGATCTAGAGCCCAGAGGAAAGATCTGTTCATGGTTGATACAATGACTATTGGGTGCCCCCAGCTCAGTGTCCTGCCAGTAGCGCCAAACCAATATATCTCACCCCAAATCTGTTGTCATCCCCCAAACCAGCTCCAACACCTGCAACCTTTTCCCTGTTAGGGTACCAGCCTGTAGGGGCAGACATCTTAGTTAATTCATCTTGTCAGGCCCTACAAGGCCCAGCAATGTGTTTGGCACTTAGTAAGAGGTGGATAAAGATGGTAGAATAAATAACTGACTAAACCAATGAATTAATCAATCATCTCTAGGTCTCTCTCTGGGTCCCTCTGGTCTACTCCCCACTCCACACTCCCTCATCCTGTTTCTTTTGGGCAAAAAGTCAGGCCTGTTTAGCTTAGAAAGATCTGGGGTCAAACTGTGTTTTAACCCCAGCACCTGTAGCTTCAGGGCCTTTGACCTTAACACCGCAAAGGATTCTGTTTCCTCAGGCGGTTCAGCCAGACCATCAGAGAGAGGCTTAACAGAACTGACAAGTATTTCTAGGTTTTATTATGTGTTTGCATGTCTAAAATCATACTTCCTATAAGAGATATGCTTCATCGAGAATTGCTATAAATTTATCTGTTTAAATATAAAATTGTAGCTTTTTCAATCTGATAAGTATATTCCCATGTATGTGTTATTTTGTGGATTCATGTTATTTGTCCTCTAAGGTTTTCAGGAACTCAATGCCCATCTGCCACACAGGACTGCGGTGAGGAGAGGAACAGCTGCTCACAGAGGAATGTTTCATTGGGTCAGAGCCTCCCTGCACTTAAACCTTAATTAATCAATTAGTCAGAAAAGCATCCGTTAAGCTTGGCTCTCTTAGTCATTGTAAGAAAAGAATCACATAGACACACTCCTCTGAAAGCTCCCAGGCTGAGACCATCGTCTGCCTTCTGTTTTCTGGGATTCTCTCTAAGTTGAATGTTGTTAGTCCATGGAATCACAGCAAGCTATAGTCAGAGAAATTTCCTTTTCTTCATTTATTCATTAAATAAACATTCCTAAATATCAATTGTTTGCCAGGGAGGGAACAGAAGAAGTCTGCTCCAGATCCTTGCTGGGGCTTACATTTGAGAAGGGGGGACATAGTCAATAAGTTATAAATAAATAAGAAAATACCAGGTCTTGATGATTTGAAATAGGACTGTGTGAAATGAAGGAGGGGGTGCTGGAAGTTAGACTTTTAGGAAAGGCTTTCCATAGTAGCTGATAATTAAGCTGAAATCTGAATAATGGGGGAAAAATGCATTAATAACAAAGATCTAGAGGAAGTATTCCATGTATTCTTAAACTAAAAGCTGCATAGAGCAGGGACTGAGTCCTATTAACATTATAGTCACCAGAGTTGCTATCACAGGGGGTCAGCTCTTCAGGGCACTCAATAAGGACCAGGTGTTTGTGGTCTTTAGAATTTGGACAGTCACCTCCAGGGCCTCCCTGACACCTTCCTACTTTGTTAATTCTCCCTGAACCAATAATCACTAGGGAGCCATGTGCCTCGGGGTGGACCCAGCAGATCCAGTCCTTCCCCATATTTGGCCACAAAGATGCTTTGCTAAGGTTGGAAGTTTTTCTAACCTTGACTCTTTCTTTCTAACATTTTTTAATTTCCCATTGACCTTTTTCTGGGCTCTAGGCTTTGCGCAATTTCCTGGTGAAACACAGTGAAGGAAATGATTGGGCTGCAAAGAACTGGCCTCCCTCCTTACAAGCCTCATAAGTCAATTTGGAGATCAGATCCCCTGGGTCTTCTCTTCTAGGATGGCACATCTTCCACCAGAGGAAGTTCTTTCTTATGGTCAGTTCTTCCAACTACAACCTTGTTCCACTTCTGGAAAGCTGATTCTTGCTGCTGAAAACCAGTGGTTGACTCACCCACAGACTCGACACAGTCAGGGTAAAAAAATCAGTGAACTTGAAGATGTATCAATAGAAACAAAACAAACTGAAAAACAAAGGCAAAGAAGGGTAGAAAACATAACAAAAATGAAGCAATAAACAGAAGAAAGCATCTAAGAACTGTATTACAATAAAAGCCAATGGCTGGAAATGTAGTGGTTATAAACTCTGGAAGGATCTTGGGGCTATTAGTTCAACCATGCCCCCATTCCCTAGTTAGAATTAACTTTGAATCCACTCTGAAAGTCTCCTTAACCACCTTAATTTCTAAGACATCTTCCTTGGTTAGCAAATTCTAGTATCATAATATCGAGATGGTTTTAGCAAAATAATGTTCTCAAGAAATAGTTTAGGGAGCATTAAAATAGAATCACCAGACAAAACGCAGGACATCAGTTCAATTTGACTTCCAGATTTTTAGTATAAGCTATGTCTTATGCAATATTTGAGACATGTGTATACTAAAAAAAGTATTCATTGTTTACCTGAAATTCAAATGGAACTGGGCATCCAGAGTTTTATTTGCTAACTCTGATAACTGCACTAAAAGCCGCCACATAACTCACTCAACAGTCTCCACATCCATTCCTGATAAACCTTGCCATGGATTGGTTAGTCAGGTGCACAAGCGTCGATCTAAGCAGCAGGTGGTTGATGAAGCAGGGGGTATAGGGCAGAGGACAGTTGATGGAGAGATGTTAGGAGAATAATTCTGAATTTGGAATCAGAACCCCTGTTCTAGAACTGGCTCTGCCTCTTACAGACCAAGCCCCTCACTAAACCCCTGTGGCTCAGCTTCTTAGGGCATAAAGTGTCAATGATAGACTCACCTAGCCCCTCCCAAGCTCTCACCTGGTCCTCAGAACAGTTCTCTATGGAAACATAATTTGAAAACCATGTCGTAAGCAGGGCCCACCGACAGTGGTGGTGGTGTTGCTCAGGAGGAGAGGCCTCCAATGGCCTTGGCCTGGTTCTTACTCCTTACTGGCATCAGTCTGTCTGCTGGCAGACCTGCCCATTTCCACCCTCACAAACTGCATTTCAAACCATTGCAGGTCAAAAGCATTTATTTTTGCACTTTGCCATCTTATGCGCACCAGGCGCCACCAGGTTCTGTTATGTCAGTGTGACTGGCCCTGGCCTGGTCTACCCTCCCAGGGGAAGCTATTGAGGGGCTCTTGGGAGGCTGCTCTCTGGGTCAGCCATAAGGCCAGCAGGGTGAGGTAAACCTGTCAGGGGTGCTATTCCCCTGCTGGCTCCTGGCCTCTCTCTGGTGCAGATCAGCACCCAGCAGCATGGCCAGGGCGGGAGTAACCAGACTGGTTTATTGCAGGTGGCTCCTGGAGAGAGAGCAGTGGCCTGGGTTGTGGACGTGGTTTAGAGGGCAGGCAGCAAGATGGTGCTGGCCTGTGGTCAGTCCTCCCAACCTGGCTCCCCAGGGCTGCTCCACCTTCTCTCTGGGCTCCAAACTCCCAGTCCAGAGCTCTAGCACTCCATCTTAGATGCCCCATTGAGCCTGAACAACTCACCTCAAAGCCAGACCCGCCTTCCCCTGCTGTCACTCCCTCTCCAACATGAGCAGCCAGCCTCAGGGTGAGGGGATAGAGGCTTTGGTGTTTCCTCTGAATTTGAAAAAGGAAATTGGCACAAGCAGCCAGCCACCCTGAGCTCAGGGTCTCCTTAGTTTACAGCAAGAGGGAAAATGTTGTAGTCCTAGCAACAGAGGCCTGGATCAGGCAGCAGAATTTACATGCTGCCCTCACGGTGTCAGATGCACGAGAGGGAGTTGCAGAGAGCCCTGTGGTCATGCTGCAGCACCCAGAGACAAGGGACGATAGCAGGCCCAGAAAGCAAGCTCCTGAGAAGGGGCTCTTTGTGACCCTAAGCCAGGGCACATCCGAATGTCCACTTGGGATACACGACATCCACAGACAGCTTCAAACACAAAAGTCTTCCTATGCCCTGCTCCGGTGGGTGATAGGAAAACAGTGGGCTTCAAGTTCCTCCAACCAGTTGCAGCTGAGCCTCACCCAGGCCTGCCACCCCAACACACATGACCCAGTGTACGACACTGCCCTCCACCCCTCCCATGCCTGCCACCTTGGCACTGCAGGTCTAGGAACCCACCCAGGACTTAGGAAGCAGCTTGCTCTTGTACACACGGAGCCCACCCAATAGGGACTCACAAGTGCAGTTGAGGGAGGAGAGGGGCAGGAAGGTCCCACAAGGAAGGCACAAAAGGTCCCCAGCAGAGGAGTAGCCCCTATCTGGCCTGGGACCTGTTCCTTCGGGCTCTCTCTGTCCCTCCAGGCCAGATCTGGTTTCAGCAGACTTGGAACTCTCCAAGCCCTTTCCTGTTGTGAACTGATTTATTTGGATGCATCTGTCACAGAGTGACTGAAGGGTATATGGGCAGCCCGGAGCCCAGCTGTAGCAGATGGTCCCTATCTTGCGTGCCCCTGTCCCTCATTTCTTCCTTCTCCGTCCTGCTAAAGATTTGGAGGGAGGCTGAGAACACCCACACAACTCTTGAGATCCCAGAAAGAGAACAGGGCATCCCTGAGCACAAAGCAGGAGGGGGTGCTGGTGCAGCAAGGGCTGGAGAACAGGTGCTGGCCCGGGACAGGGAGCAAGGCTGCGGCCCCCGCCCCGCTGCTCATTTCATTTCCAGCTTCAGGACTCAGCTCTCCAACTCTGTTTTTTTGTTTTTGTTTTTGTTTTTGTTTTGAGACAGAGCCTCAAGCTGTTGCCCTGGATAGAGTGCTGTGGCATCCACAGCTCACAGCAACCTCCAATTCCTGGGCTCAAGCGAGTCTCATGCCTCTGCCTCCCAAGTAGCTGGGACTATAGGTGCCCGTCACAACGCCCGGCCATTTTTGTTTGGGTTGTAGCCGTCATTGTTGGTTGGCGGGCCCAGGCTGGATTCGAACCTGCCAACTCAGGTTTACATGGCTGGCACCTTAGCCCGCTGAGCCACAGGTGCCGAGCCAGCTCACCAACTCTGATATGAGCTTTCTCACCCCTTGGGATCAAGTAAATTCCTCTCCCCCAAATCACACAGCACTTGGTTCTCCTCTGACAAAGCATTTGGCATAGAGCAGTTGAAGTTCAACAGTGATCTGACAAAGAGCTGTGTTTGGCAACGGCTTGCAAAGCTCCTGAAAATTTAACAACCAGAACCCAGTAGAATCTGGCTCCAGTGCTCCATGAGCCAGCCCCCACTGGACAGTGGGCCCTTGAGGGCATGGGCTGTGTGTATCAGGGGCTCAGCAGCACCACAGTCAGCCACCGCAGCTCAGCTTCCAGGCTGTCCCCTGAACTGAGGCTGCTAGCCTTAATTCACCCAGAGAAGAGGGCCAAGCAACCAGAATCTGATAAAGCAGGAGCAGGTGCCCAAAGGGAGCATGGCCAAGGACGGACGGGGGCAGGAGTTGAGCAGCCAAGATGGCTCCACGGACACAGTGATTCAGAGCCTGGGGAGAAGTGGTAGACAGGGCATAGGGAAAGCAGAGGTCAGAAAGGACATTCCTGGCTGGCAGAGGGACAGCACAGGACAAAGGGCTGCCTTCCCCAGGATCCAGACCACCTCTAGATACTTTCACTCAACAAATATTTATTGTCGCCTCTGTGCAAAGTGCTGTTCTAAGTTAAGCAAAGTCCTGCTCTCATGGAGATTAGATTCTAGGAAGGAGGAGACCCAGTAAACAGCAAGAAGAACCCCATGGCAGGGGGACCCTGTGCTCTGTGTGAGTCAACAGACTTGACTGTGGTGTAAGGAGGCAGTGATGCAGGACCCAGTGTCCAGGGGTGTCAGACAGGTGAGTCTCAAAGAAAAGTGAATCCCGGCTCAGCAAAGGAAAATGGGTTTCTTTCATGCCGGACTTCTCAGGACCCCGTGTGCTTGTGGGTGCTGCAAGTCGCCAGCAGGGGCTGAGGGGCTGCAGCACTCATCAACCTTGCTTTATGGATGGAAAGAAAATAAGCAGGTGAAAATCCAGGGGGAGTCAGTTGTCCTGAGGAGCCGGCATGGGAAATGACTTCAAAGTCCAGGATTCTGAGACCTGAGTAGGGGAAGTTGGAAAAGGGAGGAGCTGACCCAGAAATGCAGCAGCTCTCACCAGCCCAGCTGCGGTTTCTTTGCACTGTGCCCCCAACAAAGCCCCCGGAGGAAATGGATCCCCAGGACACTTGCCCCAGAAAGGAGTGTCCACCTCAGTCTTCATAATAGCAGGCTGAGCGCCATGCTGAGGAACAGCAGCCCAGGCCCCACCGCCACTTGATCTTGCCCTGACTCCTGAGGGAGTATGGAGCCTCCTGGGGGTTCACAGAGAGACAGAAACCCATAGAGAACCAGGGGGGTTCTAAATTGTGTCTCATGGGACCCCAGGGGCCTCCAGGGTGCCTTAGGAGGTACTGAGAGAGGTGATGGAAAAGCCAAGAGTGGGGCTACAGCCCCCATCCTCACTTCAGCCATGTGAGTGCCCTGTGCTCTCTACTCAGCGGGGCACAGATTCATCTGACATGTTTCCAAATGCACCAGCATTTGCTTCTGGCCCCTCTAGACAGTCAAATGGCCACTTCTTAAATCGTTCTCCGGTCTTAAAGAGCCCTCTGCCTTGGCCATGAACTTGGCAGGTGGCCAGGTGCTCTTCCTCACACACCTGGTCAACCTGGCTCCAGCTCTGGAGCAGGGGGAGCTAGAGGGGGAAAGTCAGGCCCACAGTGAGCAGCAGAGCAGGGCGGCCTGCACAGCCACTACACAACTTGCATGTCCTGGCTGACAACCCCTGCCATCCCTCGCTCCCAGCCATGACCCCACCTTCACCCAGAGCTGATGCACAACCCCTCTCTGCCTTCTAGTCCTACTTTGTTCCTCTCACAGCAGACCTCACCAACTTTTGAGCCAGCCCTGAATGACGACCATTTTCTCTCGGGATTAAAAATCCCTTTAACTGATCCTCCGTGACACACAGGATGAGCCTGGGAGGAACACCCATCTGGGCGGCACATCTAGGCCTCCAGCTGACCTCCCTCACAGACGGGGCTTCATGGGCATGAGCCCTGCTTCCTGCCCCACCACCAGGATGGTCCCAGCTCCAGCCAAGGGCTTAGTCAGTGGCCGAAGTCGGGAAATGTCTGTGAGCCTGTTTCCAGCTCTTTGCAAGGTGGGGAGCACTGCCCTTTCAATTCACCCAACCATGTGTTATAGAGAAGAACCAGGCAGTGGCTAAGGGGAGGTCAGCCTCCTCTGGGAAGGCGGAGAGTCCACAGTAATTCCAAGTATCAGTTCTCTTGACTGGCATAAACTTACAAAGATACAAAGACTTATTTTTGTGGCGGGCCCGGAAAGTTTCAGTACAATCCTCATCCTCTCCTTTAGCAGCCACCATAAGACAGCCTGACCTTGACAGAGGCTTTTGTGATTTTCACAGAAGCCCTAGATAGTCACCCCTTATCTTTCTTGGGGATAAAGTTGCTGGAAGCTGATTGAGAAGGAGGGAAAGTCCAACCAAAGAGCAGCATGTTATGGAGGAGAGATGGGGTGATGGGGCCCCGTGGGTGGCGGAGGGGGTCAGCAGTGTGAGTGGCTTTAGTCTCGGCAGCGGCAACACCCCTAGACCTCGCTGGAGCCAGCCAGTCCGGTCAGACTGATTAGGCCAATTCCCTCTTTATCTGGGACCAGCAGATAAAGCTGTGGCCCAAGAGAGGTAACTATGGGATGTGCCCAGTGGGAAAGAGACCCAAGAATGCTGTGGCTACTGGGGAGGGCAGACAAGAACAGAGAAAGTTCATTGATTTCTTTTTTTTTTTTTTTATTGTTGGGGATTCATTGAGGGTACAAGAAACCATGTTACACTGGTTGCATTTGTTAGGAAAAGACCCTCTTACAATCGTGTTTTGCCCCCAAAAGGTGTGGCACACACCAAGACCCCAAG
>CAUYON010126200.1:0-10747 GCA_963573935.1 Arctocebus calabarensis
TGAGGGTTGCAACTTCTTGTCTCAATGTGTCGAAATCTTTGGTCATTTTGTCTTTGAATTGGTTGAATTCTTGAGACATCTTCTGAATTAATCCTACAATCTCTACCTCCATCTTTGTTTCCATTTTGTTGATCTTGTTTGCAATCCAGATTCTAAATTCTATTTCAGACATCTCCACTATCTGTTTGTTGATCGGATAGTCTGGATTGGATGGTTTGTCATTCTTTGGGCAGTTGCACAATTCTGTTTATTCATGTTGCCAGAGTTTTTCTGCTGATTCCGCCCCATGATTGTTTTTCAGTTTTTAGCTAGATGAGCAGGTCAGTGAAATTGGATTGGAAACTTCTACAGTTGTGGTTGAACAGCCCTCCACCTAGGAACTGGGATTGGTGACTGCAGCTTTTCCTCTACAATTTTGCAAAGTGCCTGTACAGTACTCCTACTTAGTGTAGTGGGGGTAGGTGGCTCTGTCTTGTATCCAGCTGATTTTTGTCAAATCCTACTGTTTCAATAACCCTGGGGTACAGACTCAGGTTCAGTGAAATACAAGCACCTAGGACATTCCTTCCCCCACCAGTAGTATCTGGAAGAGGACAGTCAAACCTTCCCACTACAGAAAAACCTGGGACCCACCTTGGATGGTCCTCGGATAATTTGTACAGTTCAAGAGTTCCAGACCAATTGTCCCCGACAGCCCCCACTCTCTGAAAGTTCAGGAGGGCTCCAGCAACTAGATGTTAGGGGCTATTGGCAGCTTGAGTGTGATTTGAACGCCTTTGGAGCTCCAAGGAGTCAGAAATGCCTGTCCAGTAGGAGGTTTAGAGTCTGGGGATTGGTGCCTCTTACCTCACCTTGGTCATCTTTCACCACCGGATTTTCGTCACCCCAGTCTCTGGTAGTCTCTCTGGCTGACTTTGTTAATCCATTCTCTGTGTCCTTGTTCTGCCCAAAAAACCAAATGGGCAAATGTGCCTGCTGGAGTCAAAATGAGGTTGTTGCCTCCTCCTCGAGGTAATCACAGTCTACCACCATCCAGGAGGGGAGGTTGGTGTCTGCCTGCCTCAGGTGCTCAATGGCAGCTGAAGAAAGTTCCACTTGAGCTCGGTTCAAACCTGAGGATATCCAGACAGCAAAAGAATTTCTCCCTCAGTGACTGCACCTTTGTTGCTGCTGTTCTGCATTAATGGAATCCCTAGAGGGCGAGGTATGGCTCCCTCTGGAAGGCCACAGCGATGGGGAGATGATTGTCCAAAGTTAGACCGCAGCAGGATCACTCTAGTAATGCTGAAGTTGTGTAGAAGCAGCCTCCTCTTAGGTTCGTGCACTTCAGCAGGTTCTGAGTCTTCACCTTCAGTGTGGGAACCCTAGCCTCTGTCTGCTGCTGAGATACTCCTTATCTTTGGGCCAGGACAGTCCCCTTCCCCTCTATGTCTTCCTGTATAGTTACTGGATTCACAGGAACAGCCAAGCAGTACAGCCACCATCTATGTAATGCCTGGTCCTAGCTAAGAAATGCAGACAATCTGCATTCTGGATGAGTTAGAGTTCTAGACTTCCAAACCGAGGGAGGGAGTATACTGAAGGATCAAGGTTGCAAGGAAAACATTTATAACTCCAATCACATTGAGATCAAATGAACTGATACACAAGTAAAAGGGCTACCAGACACAGAAGCCCATAGATGCACCCATAGTCAGAAACACATAGACATACAGACAAAACATAACAAACAAAAGCCAAACAACAAACAACAAAGAATAACAACAAAAAAATCTACAATAAAAATGATACTTGTAAAATACTTGGGAAAAGACAAAAAAAAAAGCCTCTAAGAAATATGATGTAAGCACTCTTAGAAGTTATAAGAAGGGAAGAAGAGGAAGGGAAAAGAGAAGAAAGAAACTAGTGTTTGTGAAAGAGTTACAAAACAGATGAAAGGAAAAAGAAAAATACAATTGAAAATAGAAGATAATAAAAATAACCTAAGGAGAGAAAGTAAAATAAAAAATTATTTATCAATTGCTCCTCCAAGAAAAGGATGTTAAAAAACCCACCAACCTCAAAAATATTAATCTTGTACATATATAGAAATACACATCTTTATGTATGCGGTAGATGTCAACTTTAGTGGAATAAATTTATAATGCAATATACTATGTTGACACCAGATGGCGCTGTGAGTGGTTCCCAGGCTTATATGTGATTCACCATTTACTTTGTTAGTATGGTAAACACTCGATCTGGCCAATGGCCATTCTTGGAGTTTCTCCACCAGTTTGCGTTCAAAAAGTGTCCTATTCTGGGTGTTCTGCTCCAGACAGCACTCCCATCCGACCTCCAAACGTGGTGCAAGAGTCCACGCGTCACAAATCTCTCCACTCTGCCCTCTCTCGAAAACTGGCAACTGCAATTGGCCACGGGAGAGGGGCTCACCGCAGGGACAGCTGCTGCCACTCTGAACTGCCACCCTTCCACAGCTGAAGTGCATGAGGTTGTTGCCTCCTCCTCGAGGTTGCCAATTTCCACAGCTCAGAGTGTCTCCTCCACACCCCAGATCCTTGCACACCCTGCACAGTCAGACCTTACCATGATTCCCCACCTGGGATGGCACTGTCAGATCAATTACTCTCAGTGATCTGGGGAAAAGGTGTTCGCCATTTCGGACATTTCAAAATGTCTGTTTCCTGGCAGGGTCCCCTCCCCTCAACTCTCACTTGGGCTGCCTGGTTCTCTATGGCTCCAAGCAGCACCCCTTTCTGGTCACCAAACTCTGAAATCCATGCTTCAATGAAATTTTCATCAATTAGGTTTTGTGAGTTGCGACTGCTGTCTTCCTATGGGAGGGGCTGGCTGCCACTTCTCCGCCAGGCAGGGGAAAAGTCTGTAGTAGAGTCCGCAGTTTTGAACTACACCTCAAACACAACAATCCACCAATTTGCTATGCATCTCCAGCTGTCCATCCACTCCAATAATTCACATGGGGAAAGATCCAGAGCTCCCTCCCTCGCACCTGTTGTCCTGCGAGAGATGGGCTACGCGACCATCTCGATCGCCATCTTGCTCTGCCCCCTTTCAACCTTTTTTTTATCTCACAGCACACTTTAACCTATAGTTAAATTTCTGTGGCACACTTAAATTATGTATATCAATAAAAGAGTAAAAAAGGAATATACTTACTGTGCTTTGAACTTTTTTGGGGGGGTTGTTTTGTTTTATTTTGTTTTTTTGAGACAGAGTCTCCTTCTTTTGCACTGGATAGAGTGCCGTGGCTTCATAGTTCATAGCAACTTCAGACTCTTGGGCCTAAGCAATCCCCTTGCCTCAGACTTTTGAGTTGTGCTTTAAACTCTTTTCAAAGATAATTTAATGAATTTTAATGATCTTTAAAAATTTTCATTTTATCTAAAGTTAATAAAGTGCCTTACATTCCAAAAGTGGAGAATCTAGGGAATCAGCCAAAGATCCTCCATAATATACCAGTATGCCATGGCATATGGGTTGAAAATCAGTGCTTTAGAGGGTGAAAACAAGTAGAGAGGTGGCAAAATACTTGGAGAAGGTTTGGGGCAGTCACAAGTTGCTTCAGCTTGGCCAACTCTGATCTTGGCCTTTTCCCCCTGCAGTTTATCTTGGCTGTCTAATGTTCTGCTTTTGGGACCAATGCTTATCTGTTTGACCTCCCCCACCAAGAAAGTAGGAGGCGGAGGCAACTTCGCATCAAAACTTGATTAATATATATAGTGATAAGTTTTTGGTAGGAGTCCAGTAGGAGAAGTTTAGAGGGGTGAGTACAATACTTTGCAATTGTCAGTAGAGGTGCTCACACACTGGGACAGCTTACTTTACTGTTTTCTAGTAACACACATAAATGTGCTTTGAGATGGTATTGGACATTTAGATAAATAAATAAATATGTGTTACAAACCCTTTGGTCAAATGTGTTGGAGAAATGTTGGATTTAATGGGTTTATTTACTATGGGATTTCTTTAGCACCTTAAATATGCTTATGTGTATTTTTCATGTCTAAGGAGGGAGAAGAGTGGAGACAACACCTTCAAAACTAAGTTTGTCCATACAGTGTTTTTCTGAAGGAGTTGTGTTGATATCTTTGTTACTGGAAGAAGAGGGTCTGGCCACATGTCATGGTCAAATGCAGAGACAGGGATTAGGTCCAATAAGCTTTATTATCAGAAGGCCTGCAATATTGGAGAACAGTGAGAGCAGCCTCTCTAAAATTGTTCTGTCCTTCCATTTCCAAAGCCACAGTTTAATACATAAAAGTTCAAAGTAAATCCATGTTAACCCTTATCTTAAATAACAATCAGCATAAGCCATGACCCATAATAAATACAAATTGGCATAACCCACGATCCAAATCTGCATTTCCAATTCAAAAGTTTATCTTCTAAATCAATTACCCTAAGGTACTCAAAACATACTCTTTTAGGTTAAAGCTGAAAACATAAAACAATAAAGATGGAAGACATGAGATGAGGGTCATGTAGAACCTAAACCGATCAGACCTGCTGTGTTGTGTGGGCCCTAACCTGACTCTGTCTTATTCTTACTACCTGTGCTCTCATCTTGAGGGCCTTTTTAAATTTAGAAACATTTATCGTAGGAAGCCCATTTAGGTGATATGTATCAATTGATCAGCACTTCTCAAGTTTCACTGTGATGTGAGTCACCTGGGGATTTTGTTAAGCATCATCTTCTGATTGGGTAGGTCTGGGTTGGGGGCAGAGCCTGAGAATCTTCATTTCCCAGAAGCACTCAGGTAATATAGATGCTGCTGGTTCACAGACCACACTTGGAGGAAAGCTGTAGAAAACTGTTGATTACTGCCATCTGGACATTAGCTATGAGCCTGAGGAAGGTAATATTTGCTTAGTTGTAGTAGCATGAGCCGGGAGAAAGAATGATGGGCATTTGCTGATGCCTGCTACCACATATGGGGAGTTTCCAGAGGAAACTGGAGAACTAGACATTCCCCTGAATTCCAGAACATCTGAACATGCTCTGGTGACCTGCGTGATTTACACTCTGTTTCTTGTTCTGGCTAATGTGACTGCTGGCTATGTTTGCTGGGACAGTAGTGGATCTTTGTTTCAGAGTAGAAAGGTAGTAGAGGAGGGAAACAAGAAAAAGTCTCTGCGGTGACATATTAGATAAAATAAAAGTTGTCTAGACAGGTTAGAAGAAATAATTTAGTAATAGGAATAGAGAGAAGGTGATTTTGTAGAGGCAGAAGAAAACCAATGTCAAGGAGTTGGAAAGTGTGAGGACATAGTTAGGACAAGAAACTTGTCAATATCAAAGCAGCATGGTGCTGCTTAGGTTTTTTCCATTAGAGAGAGGGAAACTCAGGAGAAAGTGAACCTGTTAGGAACCTTGCACTTTGTGGAAACTGATTTCAACATTAGGGAAGCATAGTTAGAATGTCATAGCTGGAAGCATTGAAAGGAAATGTGGCTTAGGATGTAAATGAAGTTCCCATTCTATAGCAATACTGTCCAAATGTATTAGAGATGTAGAAGGAAGTGATAGACACTGTTGTGGCTCTAAAGTGAGCTTCTGAGTGACCCAGATTTTAGAAAGACATGTATTGAAGAAGGAGGACCATATGGCCCAGGGTAAATAAAATTTCACAAGCCAGTAAGACTCAAGTGCCAGCTAACTGAGGGCTATGAAGTAGTAAGTGAAGGACAACAAAGCTAACAATTTTATCTGGAATCAGTACATAAAACGAGGAAGGAATACCATTTATGGTAGATGGTAAGGGGTTGACCAATGAGAGACACAATCCTTTGTCAAGAGGATAATTTTTTAACTGGAATTGTGAAAGATAGGCAGTGATAAGAGTTTTTAACTGTACTAAATGACGTTGATGCTGAAAGTCTTCAGGGGATTATATCACTGCTGTTAGGATTATTTGCAAATTTCTGACAGATCCGTGTCATCATCCTGGAAGTGCAACTTAGAAAGGATTTTTTAAAGTTATGTGTATGAAATTGTAGACAGCTAAAGTTTAATTTTGATTTTCTTAAATTCTAAAAAAGAAGTACTAACTAAAAGATTTAGGAGAGCTAAGGATTCGTAGTTATAATCAAGACATAGTGGAGGTTTAGAGTGAATCACAGGGTTCCCATTTGTCAGTGTCCAGGTAAAACTTGTGTTAATATAAAAGGCTCTAAACAGTGGTGGCAGCAGGGCTTTACCATGCCAAAAGCCCATGCAAATTTTATAACTATTTTGTGGAGGCAGAAGAAAACCAGTGAAAAGGAACCTGGTCCCAAGAACCTAATAACAGCTGACTGATTCCAAGTGAATTCTTCCTGACTCCCAAGTATGGGGAATAGGACCTAATCCTTATGGGTCTAGTGAGTGAGTGAAATAGCCAATGTCCAAAAGATGCCTGATGGGAGACCCCAGGGAATGTGGCCAGTAGGAGAATTTTCCTTCTCACACATCCTGTTTGCCCTTCTGACCAGGAGGAACCTTGGGTAAAAGGATTCTCTCTGGGTGTGTAGAGAATTCTGTTAGTGTTCTGTTGGCCTTGCTTTGTGACAGGCACTCTGCCATGTCCTAAGGATGTGGGTGAAAAAGATACAATCCTGTCCCTTGAGAAGCTTACAGTCCAACAGGGGAGATCTACATTTATGTACATAATAACACTAAAGTTTACTGAGTGCTCAACAATAACAACACTTAACGTTCACCTGGGTACTTACTATGTAGTGCATTGTTCTAAGCTCTTTATATAACTTTAAGGTAATGGTTCTCAAAATGTATTTCTAGGGCCAGTGGTGTCAGGATCCTTTGAGAACTTGTTAGAAAGGCAGACTCTCAGGCTTTATTCCCAGACCTACTGAACCAAATTTATGGGTAGGAACCCAGTAATCTATTTAATAAGGATGCATGCTGAAGTTTGAGAATCCCAGTCATTTAAGTCATATAAGTCATTTATTCTTCACAACAACTTTATGAGCAGGTTTAATTTCACTCATTTGAAGAGGTGGAAACAAGCACGAAGAAACTAAATAGCTTGTGCAAGGACACAACTTTTAAGTGGTGCTGATGTGACTAGACGAAGAGGGTCTGGCCGTCTACCACTGTCCGCCAGTATGCAGAGATGGGGATGGGTCCACCACACTTTGTCAGAAGGGCCTGGATTCTACAGAACAGTGAGAGTAGCCTCTCCAAGACTGCTCTGTTCTTCCATTTCCAAAATTACAGTTTTATACATAATGGTTCACAACAAAGACCACAGTAACTCTTATTTTAAATAATAAACAGCACAACTCAGTGACAGTCTATTATAACATTTCCAATTCAAAAGTGAATTTCCTAAACTATTCAAAATGGGCATGTTTGGGGTCGGAGTTAAATTACAACACAATAACAAACAGGAGGTGATGGTCACGAGGACCAGACCAGACTAGCTGCCCTGGCCTGACTCCATCCTATTCTCACTACATGTGCTTTCACTGATGGGCTTTGAATCCAAGCAGTGTGAACCCAGCTCTTATTGCCATGCAAGGCTGCCTCCCAGGAAAGAAGGTGCAGTGCTCAGAGGAAGGAGCTGTAAACTCTGGAAGGTGAAAGGAGTTAGGTATTAAGAGAGATTTTTTTCTTTATGAACATTTAGTGAGAATATATCTGCAATACTGTGGACATTTCAAGTATGAGCACAATATAGACCCTATTTTTAAGATTCTTATGATGAAGTAGGGGAAAGCCAAATGTAAATAAGTATTTGGAATCTAAAATGCCTTAGAAACACATAAAAAATTCTAACAGGAGATTTGAACATATGAATGCATTTTAACATAAACTATATGAAAATAGTGGGCTAACATAAACTATATTAAAATAGTGGGCTATCTGGTATGTAGAGAAAGGCATTCTAGGTGGAGAGAATATTATGTGCAAGATTCAGATGTTTGAAACAACTTGTACTCTTGGATTTAGTATTTTTGTATATTTGGCTCTTAGCATCAGTTTTATGTAGTCTAGACTTGTCTAGATTGTGGTATAGATTGGAAGTTCCAAATTTAAAAGGAAGAGTTTGTGAAACGAATTGCTCTTTTTTAAAACCATTTTATTGAGGGATGATTGACACATTAAACTGTACATATTTAATGTGTACAACTTGATGACCTTGGAGGTAAGTGTACACCATGAAACTATCACCACAGTTTATGCCATGGCCTTCTCCACCTCCAAAAGTTTCGCCCATCTTCTTTATTATTTTTTGTTATAAGAACACTAACAAAAGATCTACTTTCAGCAATTTTTAAGGCATACAGTACAGTATTGTTAACTAGAGACACGATGCTGTATAGTATATCACTAGGACTTATTCACCTTATAAAATTGAAACTTTGTACCTTTGGCTAGTCCCTCTCCTTCCCTCCTCACTTTTTATTTTGGCTGCCACTTTTTGCTTTTATATCACGTAAGTGGAAATGGAAGTGTGCCTTAAATGTGGAAGAAATCTTGAATTGCAATGGGAGATAATTTTGGTTCCCCAAATGAAAGAGTTCTTCCCAATAACTGGTTAAGCAATGGAATATATTGCTGGGGACATTATAGAGCTCTTCTTTTTCTGTAAGATTTGAAATCTAGACTAGGATTGGTGAACCTTTTCTGTAAGGGTCCAGAAAATAAATGCTTTTGACTTTGCCAGCCACTATATAACTGTACCATTGTTGCAGGCAAGCAGCCAGTGTTGATATGTAAACAAATGGCATGGAGAGTTGCAATAAAACTTTATGAAAACAAGTAGCAGCTGAGTTTGGTCCTTGGGTCCCCAAATCCAGAATCTCAAGTGTCTCATATAGTTTAGATGAAGGCCAGTGACCCTAGGAGGTCATTTCTGGTATTCTTTTTTTTTGTTCTCTTTGTTTATGTTGACTGATTGAAAAATAATAAGTGGAACTAATGGGTGGTGCCTGTGGCTCAGTGGGTAGGGCGCTGGCTCCATATACCGAGGGTGACAGGTTCAAACCTGGCCTGGGCCAAATTGCAACCAAAAAATAGCTGGGCATTGTGGTGGGTGCCTGTAGTCCCAGCTACTTGGGAGGCTGAGGCAAGAGAATCACCTAAACCCAGGAGTTGGAGGTTGCTGTGAGCTGTGACGCTATAGCACTCTATTGAGGGTGATGAACTAAGACTCTATCTCTTAAAAAAAAAAAAAAGAGAAAGTAGAACTAATATTCTAAATTCTTTCTTTCATCAGAAGACTCTACTTATTGCTTTTATTGTTTTGCAGCTTTCAAAAATTTACATGCATCTTGACAAGAAAGATGTAAGAGACTCATTTGCTTTTAGATGTCAAAGAAGGGAAGAGAGGTGGCTGGCCTAAGGTTTTTTTCTGATTTGATAGTAATATAGGAAATGAAAAGAGATTTCTTTTCCTATTGATGACAAAACAACTTAAGTGTTTTTCACTACAAAGAATTGATTGGTATTCAAATATAGCTTTCAGTTTTGTTTTTTCTTTGCAGTTTTTTGCCGGGGCTGGCTTTGAACCCACCACCTCCAGTATATGGGGCTAGCACCCTACTCCTTTGAGCCACAGGTGCTAAGCCTGTCTTTCAATTTTGAAACAAACACAGAAGTCATTCGATATATCCTTGTACACTTTGGTATATCCTTGTACACATGTACTTCCTCTGTATACATCCTAGTCTCTGTGCTCTCTCCGTGCATTACCACGTAAGGCAGGGATGGGAAATGAGGCAAGGGGTGGGCGGTGGTTGGGGTGGGGCAGTGGGTTTCATATCATGCTTTACCATTTGGCAGATTGTCAGACAGTGTGACACTGGAAAGTCACCACGGAATGGTCAGCTCCTGCCACCCATCGTAGAAGGTCCTAGATGTACAGAAGGCATCATCTTCACTGAGGATTATGAGCTGGTAGAGGGAGACTCCCACACCTACAAATGGACCTGGGAGGCACTGTATCTTAGTGGACCCCGACTCCTGGGTTGCTGAGGGTTTTATTGCGGTTACTAGTGGGGTAGGGGTTTTCTAGGCTGTGGTGAGTATGATTGGCTACTTTAGATACTTTTTACGCCTATTAGTTGGGCTTGTATCAGACAGTTATTTTTTGGCTCGGGCTGCTATCTTGCAGTCGGGGTGAGCACCCTGCTTGGCCTTGATAGACTGAAAGTGGGTGGTTTTTTACAAAATGGAGTTACTGTTACTCTTTCACTGCCCCCTTATCTTGTAACCATCCAGACCCAATCATGGGGCTGGGGTTTCACAGTTTTCTTCTGTGGACAGTGGCTTTGTAAGACAAGTAATTGCACTGCTCCTCCCTGCTCTCTAATGAAGGTTAAAAGCCTGTTGATGATACAGGGGCCCACAGTGAGGAGGAGAATGAGCAGAGTTAAAGGTCCGGTTAATGCAGTAATTAGAGTTGTGAACCAAGGTGACCAGTTAAAGAGGGATTCATACCAGCTCTGAGATTGTTCTTTTTCTAGTTTTCTCTTGTGCAGTCCCTCTCTGACTAGTGACATGGATTCCTTAACCACCCCTGAGTGGTCAACATAGAAACAACACTCTTCTCCTAAGGCTGCACAGAGTCCCCCTTGCTGGAGAAATAAGAGGTCTAAGCCTCTTCTATTTTGTAAGACTACTTCTGACAGGGAGGTTAGAGATTCTTGTAAGAGAGTGATGGACTTTTCTAATCTTTTTATATCTAGATCTATAGCAGTGCACAGGACATCATAATTTTTA
>CAUYON010126201.1:0-22936 GCA_963573935.1 Arctocebus calabarensis
CAATTCCTGGGCTCAAGCGAGTCTCTTGCCTCCGCCTCACAAGTAGCTGGGACTACAGGCGCCCGCCACAACGCTCGGCCATTTTTTGGTTGCAGCCGTCATTGTTGTTTGGCGGGTCCTGGGGCTGGATTCGAACCCGCCAGCTCAGGTGTACGTGGATGGTGCCTTAGCCCGCTGAGCCACAGGCGCCGAGCCCTGACAGTCACTTTTGAAGTATACTCCTTGGGAAGCTATGCACCAACATCAGTTCTTTTTTTTTTTTTTTTTGAGACAGAGCCTCAAGCTGTCACCCTGGATAGAGTGCTGTGGCATCATAGCAACCTCCAATTCCTGGCCTTGAGCCTCCACCTTCCAAGTAGTTGGGACTACAGGCGCCTGCCACAATGCCCGGCCATTGTTTTTTTGGTTGCAGCCGTCATTGTTGTTTGGTGGGCCTGGGCTGGATTCGAACCCACCAGCTCAGGTGTACGTGGCTGGCACCTTAGCTTGTTGAGCCACATGCGCTGAGCCCCAACATCAGTTCTTATTTCATCCTTCAAAGCAAGTTTGGAACTCTTTCTGGAATGGCTATCAGAGCTGTAGGCATTCCCCTTGGTGTCCTGGCTGTCATCAAAGTGTCTTCCTTTCAATATTTCCTTTATCTTTGGGTAAAGAATAAAGGCCTTAGGAGCCACAGCAGGTGAGCAGGGAGGGTGTTCCAACACAGTTGTTTGTTTACTGGCTAAAAACTCCCTCACAGTGCTGGGTGAGCTGGTACATTGTCAGGATGCAAGAGCCACACCTTTCTCATGACAAAATTTTCAGTTAAGATTTTCCTAACTGTTTCTCTATCGGTGTTTACTTGGTCTGCGATGTTTCTCACAGTCAGCCAATGATTCTGATGCACAGTTTGATGAACTTTTGCAATGATTGAGTTCTTGTTACTGGATGCCTTGACCTCTCTTCATCAGTGACACTTTCTTTCCCCTTGGAAAAACATGTAATCCATTTGTACACTGCCATTTCCTTCATGGCATGAGCTCCATAAACTGGGACTAACGTGTCCCTGATTTCACTTCCACTCTTGCCAAGTGTAATGAGAAATTTACAAATGTTTGTTCACTTCTCTGCTTCAAGCTCTGACGTTCTTATGAAAGCACACTACAATTAAAATAGTGAACCCCACTCCACAAGACACCGCAACACGCTGACATGGACGCCACTGTGAGACACGGATAGGCCAAGGTTCTGAAACCTTATTGAGTTGTTTGTATAATGTTGCCAATATTAGTGCATGGCAGCACGTTTTCAAACTTAATTGTCGAGGCAGGAGACTCGCTGGAGCCCAGGAATTGGAGGTTGCTGTGAGCTGTGATGCCATAGCACTCTACCCAGGGTGACAGCTTGAGGCTCTGTCTCAAAAAAAAACCAAAAAAAAAAAACTTAATTGTCAAACCTCTTATGTTTTTCTCAGATCCTCATTTGCTTTTCTTCTAAGATACAAACTTCTCATTTAACCTCTTTTGGTCTTTGTATTTCTAAGGATTCTTAGCCTTGAGTATCTTTCTCACTTTTTCTGGCAGACTAATGGTTATCTTAAATTTCATTTTCCTCTTCTTGCCTGTCACATGCTTACTCAGTTGGAAAATACATTTATTTATTTCTTTTTGTGTGTGTGTATTTTGGCCGGTGCTGGGTTAGAACCCACCACCTCTGGCATATTTGGCCGGGGTCCTACTCCTTTGAGCCATAGGCATTGCCCCTGGAGAATACATTTCTTATCTCCCTTTGCAGCTAGCTGTGGTTTTTGTGATTAAGTTCTTGCCATTCAATATAGCCATACTTTTTTTTTTTTTTTTTGAGACAGCGCCTCAAGCTGTCACCCTGGATAGAGTACCATGGCATCACAGCTCACAGCAACCTCCAATTCCTGGGCTCAAGTGAGTCTCTTGCCTCTGCCTCCCAAGTAGCTGGGACTACAGGCACCCGCCACAACACCTGGCCATTTTTTGGTTGCAGCCGTCATTGTTGTTTGGCAGGACTGGGCTGGATTCAAACCCGCCAGCTCAGGGGTACGTGGCTGGTGCCTTAGCCCATTGAGCCCCAGGCACAGAGCCTATAGCCAAACCCTATTAAAGGAAGATGGCTTCTGTGTATAGCCACTGTACTCCAGCCTGGGCAACATAGCAAGACCCCACCTCTTTAAAAAAAATAAAAGAAGATGGCTTGCCTAGGACTATCTTTCTCTATCGTGAACATGTCTGTGATAGTCGTGACCATGACGAGGGGGAAGACATCCTGGAGGAGGGTGTAACTGATCAAGGCTTGGCTGCTCACTCCTTGCAAAACCAATAACAAGGATGAGGTGTAGTGAAAGAAAAATTACTTTATCCCAGAGCTAGCAGTGGGGATGCCTTGAAGAAACCATTTCAAAGTCTTGGGCTGAGGGTAGACTTTTATCTTTTTTTTTTGAGACAGAGCCTCAAGCTGTCGCCCTGGGTAGAGTGCGGTGTCATCACAGCTCACAGTGACTTCTGCCTCCCAAGTAGCTGGGACTATAGGCGCCTGCCACAACGCCTGGCTGTTTTTTGGTTGTAGCCATCATTGTTGTTTGGCAGGCCCGGGGGCTGAATTCGAACCCACTAGCTCAGGTGCATGTGGCTGGAGGCTTAGCCGCTTGAACCTCAGGCACCAAGCCTAAGGGGTAGGCATTTAAAAGAGAATTTGATATGAAGGGCGTGGAGGAGTGGCAAGGAGGTTCTGGTCAGCTGACTCGTGTTGGTGGTTATCTTGAGTTATTGCTCCACCTGTTGGATGGTCTGGGGCTCTTTCAAAGGCTGTTTATGTACAAATTAACTGTGCCCTTGAGGTAATGATCTCTTTGTGGGTGTCTGGTTTGTTTTAAGACTCAGTCTCTGGAACTTCTTCCTGTTTTGTTTTGTTTTTTTTTTAAGTCTCTGGAACATCTAAACAAGCACATAATTTGATAGGGAAACTTGTGCAAGTGAGTGCCTGGTGGAGAAAAGGTCAGAATTTCCTCATTAAGAACATAGCAAGAAAGGAGGAGGAAAATTTCAAAACGGGGCCCTGAAAAACAGGGTTCTGGTGCAAGGGCAGAAAACTGATTACAAGATGGGAAGAACCTGAGTCCTGAATGATCTCCCAGAAGAGAGCTGCCCTGCCAGGCTAGGCCCACTGGTATGTGAGAGGGAAAGAAATAACTATTTTCTTTATGTCAAATAATTCTGAGATTTCTTTATTATAGAAATTTAACCTTTACTAACACAGATGTTGATACCTGGAAATGGAGGATTTCTAAAAAAATCCAAAAACATACAGGATTATCTAAACTGTCAGAAAACTGGCAATGAGGAAACAGCTATCAGACTGGAAAACTATTGATACTTCTTATGCCATGACACAATATTTGGTAAAAAAAATTGTACCTACTTAACTTGGAAGGCTGATCATGTTCTTTCTATGGCTCATATTCTGGAAGGAATCAGAATGTAAATGTATAATGGTTTCTTTTTGCTGCATTTAGCAAGATTTTTCAAAAAAGAAATGAACTCACATTGGTGCCTTGATGAGGATTGTGTTAAATTTATAGATTGCTGGCTTGGTGCTTATAGCTCAACGGGCTAAGGTGCCAGCCACGTACACCTGAGCTGGTGGGTTTGAATCCAGCCTGGGCCCACCAAACAACAATGACAGCTGCACCCCAAAAATGGCCGGGCATTGTGGCCGGCGCCTGTAGTCCCAGCTACTTGGGAGGCAGAGGCAGGAGACTCGCTTGAGCCCAGGAATTGGAGGTTGCTGTGAGCTGTGATGCCACAGCACTCTACCCAGGGTGACAGCTTGAAGCTCTGTCTCAAAAAAAAAAAAAATTATAGATTGCTTTGGACAGGAGGAAGGGCATTTGATGGGATCTCACCTAATTTGCACAATGCAAAGGCAAATTTCAAAATAACTAAGAGTAGGGTGGCACCTGTGGCTCAAAGGAGTAGGGTGCCTACCCCATATGCCAGAGGTGGTGGGTTCAAACCCAGCCCCAGCCAAAAACTACAAAAAAAAA
The DNA here is from genome assembly GCA_963573935.1 of Arctocebus calabarensis. NCBI lineage: Eukaryota > Metazoa > Chordata > Mammalia > Primates > Lorisidae > Arctocebus > Arctocebus calabarensis. The sequence goes on from CAUYON010126201.1 coordinate 4,055, forward strand.
AAAAAAAAAAACTAAGAATAAATTTTAAATGTCTTACCACAAAAAATACAAAAGAAGACATGAGCTCGGATAAGAATGAATGGATTTGGCTCGGTGCCTGTGGCTCAGCGGGCTAAGGCGCCAGCCATTTAAATCTGAGCTGGTGGGTTCGAATCCAGCTTGGGCCCTCCAACCAACAATGACGCCTGCAACCCAAACAAAAATAGCCGGGTATTGTGGCGGGCGCCTGTAGTCCCAGCTACTTGGGAGGCAGAGGCAGGAGACTCGCTTGAGCCCAGGAATTGGAGGTTGCTATGAGCTGTGATGCCACGACACTCTACCCAGGGCGACAGCCTGAGGCTCTGTCTCAAAAAAAAAAAAAAAAAAAAAAAGAATTAATGGATTTGCAAGCAAAAATGGAAGGAAATAAAGAGTTTATAGAAAACTGAGGCCTGGCTCGGCGCCCTGTTGCACAGTGGTTATGGCGCCAGCCACATAAACTGAGCTTGGTGGGTTCAAACCCAGCCTGGGCCACCTAAACAACAACAACTGCAACAAAAAATAGCCGGGCATTGTGGTGGGCGCCCATACTCCCAGCTATTTGGGAGGCTGAGGCAAGTGAATCACTTAAGCCGAAGAGTTTGAGGTTGCTACTGAGGGCAAGATAGTGAGACTCTGTCTCAAAAAAAAGATTCTTCAACCAAAGAAGGAAACTTATCTTTTTTTCCACATCTATTTATTAATTCTTACCATCTTGACAGCTGGCATCATTAATACTTTAACAAAACCACTTAAAATTAGCCAAATGGCTAAGATACATGTACAAAAGATATACAAATGAAAACTATTTATTTATTTATTTATTTATTTGTGGTTTTTGGCCGGGGCTAGGTTTGAACCTGTCACCTCCAGCATATGGGTCCAGCGCCCTACTCCTTTGAGCCATAGGCGCCGCCCCAAATTAAAACTATTTAAAAACTAATAGTTACTACCATAATTTGTACTTGACCATAACTCCTATATTCAGAAATGATTGTAAAATTAAAACCTAACATAAAAACTGAACATCATATACTTTGAGTGATTTACATCTTAGAAAAAGGCATTGTTATAGAATCAGTGCAGGTTGAGGAGAGAAACTCCATGATATTTCGAATTTTTGTACTTTTCTCTTATTGATTGTTGTGTATTTGGTGCTTTGATGTACGTCTGGTGAAGGTCCGTAAGACAAGGCTTAAGACTTTCCAGGGTACTTCCTGTCTTTTGTACTAATGATATGGAAACTTATTTTTGGATTATCTCAAAGTAGCCACCGTTAAAACTACAGGAAGAAGAATAAATAGAGCATGGAAACTAGAGAATAAGCAAGCTGAAGAAGTAGGTTCAGAAAAGAACATTGGCTGTGGTTCCTGGCACATACAATGGACTGGAAACAAATACTGTAGAACAGTGATTTTTCAACCTGTGTGCTGTGACAGGATCATAGGTATGCCTCGAAAAATTTTAAAGATCATGAATTCGTTTTCAAAAGAAGTTTAAAGCACAGTAAGTATGGTCTTTTCTTGACTCTTTTTTGATCAAAATAATTTAAGCATACCATGGAAGTTCAAGTGTGCTGTGAGATAGAAAAGGTTGAGAAACACTGGTACAGAGGCCCACAGTGATCCTTACTTATTCACCGTTTTGTTTGCCAAAAGTACTAAAGGAACAATTACAGAAATACACAATTTGTAAGGTGTAAGTTGCACACCATTCTGAGTAGCATGATGAAATCTCACACTGTTTCTTCCACTCTAGGTGTGTGTCCTGCCTGGGTACAAACCTTCCCTTTGTCTGGCATCTATGCAATGCTACCCAACCACTAGTCACTTAGTAGCCATCTAGGTTATTATATCAAGTGTCACAATTGCAGTATTTGGATTTAATTAGCACTTATTTTACTTAATAATGGCCCCAAAGTGCAAGAGTAGTCATGTTAGGAATAAAAATATGTCAAAGGGAAACTGTGAAGTACTTCCTTTAGGTAAAAAGGTGGACATTCTCAACGCTATAAGGAATGAAAAAAAAACATGCTGAGGTTACTAAGATCTACAATAAGAATGAATCATCTATCCATGAAATTGTGAACAAGGAAAAGGAAATTTGTGGGTGGCGCCTGTAGCTCTGTGAGTAGGGCACCTGGTTACACACACCAAGGCTGGTCGATTTGAGCCAGGCATGGGCCTGCTGAACATCAATGACCAGAAATGGCTGGATGTTTGCAGTGGGCACCTGTAGTCCCAGCTACCTGGGAGGCTGAGGCAAGAGAATCTCATAAGCCCAAGAGTTTGAAGTTGCTGTGAGGTGTGATGCCATGGCATTCTACCGAGGGTGACATAGTGAGACTCTGCATAAAAAAAAAAAAAAAAGGAAAGGAAAGGAAATTTGTGCTAATTTTCTGTTATACCTCAAACTGCAAACGTTACGACCGCAGGATATGATTAGTGCTTAGTTAAGACGGAAGAAGCATTGAATTTGTGGGTGGAAGACACAAGCAGAGACATGTTTTCATGGATGGCAATGGGATTTGGCACTATGCGGTTTCAGGCATCCACTGGGGGTCTTGGAACTTGTGACCCACTGATAAAGGGGACCTACTGTCCTAAGTGTTTGAGGAAATTATATTGCTAAATACAAATCTCACCTGTAATAAGCCAGTCTTTGTTCGTGTTCTAAAGCAGCCTCCAGGAAAGCCTATTCTCCAAGGACCCACTTCAATTTTGAACCTGAAGAATAATGAATAAGGAAGAACCTCCCAGATGGTAAACCCAGAGGCCCTGAGAAATTAACAAAAGACATCCAGATGGGTTAACTGAGGAACTTCCTACAAGGCCAGAGGAAGGAGTTCTGCTTGGAAAGAAGAAAGAAAGAGAGAGAGAGAACTATTAAGGATTACTGATTGCTTTAAGCTTCCCGTTCTTTTCTTTTCCAAATGGAAGTTTTTATTATGGTTAATTATATTCCTAGTCAGGCATGGTAGCACACACCTATAATCCTAGCACTCTGGCAGAGGGCCAAGGCAGGAGGATGTCTTGAGCTCAGGAGTTCAAGACTACCCTGAGCAAGAGCAAGACCCCATCTCTACTAAAAACAGAAAAGTCAGCCAGGTGTTGTGGATACCAGTAATCCCAGCTACTCAGGAAGCTGAGGTAGGAGGACCCCTTGAGCCCAGGAGTTTGAGGTTGCTGTGAGCTAAGCTGAGTACTTGGCATTCTAGCCTGGGACAACAGAGTGAGATGGTCTGTCTGCAAAAAAAAAAAATTCTATTTCTGTTTCATCCTTGCATATTTTGAAAGCAACTTTCTTTTACTTTATGATTCATTGGACTGGAAGTATCAATATCTGGACACAACAGAGTACTTTCCCCAGAGATGATAGAACTTGGACTGGCTATGGAAAGTGAATAGGAATGTAAATGGTCTCTCTTGGAGAGGAAGGTTGAGCCGTATGGCAAGAAAAGTCCACTGAGATGTTTGGGTGGTCTGAGGGATTGACTGTATCTCTTTTACTAACTTTTACCTTAACTTAATGCAGTTTTCTTGGGTGTTCTGCTATGCTTATTCAGTAACCTATCACCTTTATATCAATGACTCCCAAATTTGTATTTTCAACCAGGATTCTCTTTTATGTTCCAGACCCATATTACGCCAATACTGGATTCCTTTGCATGGATTTGCCACAGTTGATGGCATTCCTTTGCATGGATGTGCCACAACCACAACATGCCCCCAATTGAAATTTTCTTTTCCTTCCTTCCTTCCTTTCTTCCTTCCTTCCTTCCTTTCTGTTAACAGGGTCTCACTATGTCGCCCTAGGTAGAGTGCTGTAGCGTCACAGCTCACAGCAACCTCAAACTCCTGGCCTCAAGCAATTCTCTTGCCTCAGCCTCCCAAATAACTGGGACTATAGGCACCTGCCACAATGCCCAGATATTTTCTGTTGCAGTTTTCAGTGTTGTTTAGCTGACCCAGGCCGAGTTTGAACCCACCAGCCCTTGTGTATATGTCTGGCGCCCTAGCCACTGAACTACAGATGCAGGGCCTTTTCTTTTGCTTTAAACACATACCTTTTCTGTGGCAGATTGCAATAAACAGTCATAAAGACATCCCAACTCTTCATAGATGCCCTTGTGTGATATGACTTTTCTATTCTTCCCATCAAGAGGTCGACTTCAGATCTCTGCCTCCTTATATCCGGGGTGGCCTGTGACTTGCTTTGATCAATAAAATGCTGAAGTGAGGATAAGGATCTGAGCCTAGATTTTAAGCAAAAAGCAATGCTCTCACTTCCTTGGAAAGAGCATGTCATCATATGAAGAAACCTGGGCCAGCCTCTTTGAAGATGAGAGGCTATGTGAAGAAAGATGCCCACCTGACATCGAGTACCACCTGCCAAACGAACTAAGGGACATCATTTTCAAGGCCCAAAGAGGCCCCTTGTTTTATAGTTATTAAGAATTTTCAGATGGCAACAGCAGAACAATATATCCCTCTAAGTGGAGGCCCTGTGCAGCTGCCTAGGTTGAACACCTGTGAACTGGTCATGTTCATCAGAGAGATCATCTTAGACTCCCAAGGCCCTGCTAAGCCACCTGCTAATGGTAACAACAGGACCAAGCCCAGGTGAAGGTCAGCAGAAGACCCTCCCAGCTAATTCCAGCTCAAATACTGAAATAGCATAGAATTGTTAGCTAGTAAATTGTTTTAAACTACTAAGTTTTATGATAGTTTGTCAGGCAGCAATAAATAAGACATATTCCCTTTTCTCCTTTCATAAACAGTCAAAGCCTGGATCATTCAATATCATCCATCTACGAGGGCTGAGGAATTCTTTAAGCTTTCTACTTCCTCGTGTGTTCTCTTATGACCCATGAATGTGGGTCATAGAGTCGATTGCATAGGTTTAATTCTAGCTCCTCTCCTTACTAAAATAATTATGTGACCTTGAACACATTATTTTTCCTCTTTGTGCCTATATTTCCCCATCTGTGAAATGGTCATAACCTTACCTTTCTTACTAGGGTTTGTGAAGGTTAAAGAGGTAATGAATGAACAACAGTTAGCACAGTGACTATGCTCAATTAATGTTATGATAGGATGTTCTCAGTGGTAGAGGAGTCCACAAAAAAAAAAATTAAAAAAAAATGTTGTTATAATCACCTTGTCTTCAACTGTACTGTCTATGAGATTCAGGATGAAACTTTCAGGAGTACAACAGAAAACTTCTAGGGTTATACAGGATCAGTTTTCAGAGAGATGAAAACAGAAAGGCATGGTTCTAGAGAAACTATATAGAGGTAAGAGATTGCAAACTTGACCTCTGGAGTCAGACTTTCTTCCTTCAAATATCATCTCTGCCACTTGTTCTGTTGCTTTGGCACATTTCTTAACCTCTTTAGGTCTTCATTATTTCAAGTGCAAGTGAATAATAAAGGAAGATCTCTCATAGAATTATTGTGAAGGCTGAGTGAGGACTAAATGATTAAGTCCTACAGGCCCGGCACAAAATATATGCCCACGACATACTATTTGAAATGAATATTGATCAGAAAGGGACGCAAAGAAGTCTTTGAGAGAAAAATTACAAAAGCTAAAGTACAGTGCATACAACGCTAAACAGGACATGAGTTAAGAGCTCAGGAGTCAGAGGATGAACAGATTTGAATTTGGAGATGAAGACAGAAGAAGAAATGTTTAAGATTTTGGTCATTGCATGGGAAGGTCTCAGCCATGTGAGGCCTGTTCCCTAAACTTCTGTGCAAGCTGCAAATGCCAAGTAGAAATTGCTCTAGCAGCAGGCTTTGGATCAGAGGAAATAGGTCAAACAACCCCAGTTTCTTCTCCACCAATTAGCCTTTGGGGACCTCCTCCATTTTTAGGTTGGTTCTTGTCTTTTTCCTTCCTCAGTAATCAAGAATCCATTTACCCACCAGTTGTTTATTTATTTTTATTTTTTTTGGTTGCAGCCGTCCTTGTTGTTTGGCAGGCCCAGGCTGGATTTGAACCCGCCAGGTCAGGTGTACGTGGCTGGTGCCTTAGCCCGTTGAGCCACAGGCGCCGAGCCACCACCAGTTGTTTATTGAGCACCTTGGTACGAAACAGTGACGGACCAGTTTGCAGTTCTTACAGAGTTTCTGACTCATAGGAGATTCAAACAATTAAACCAGCTATCTCAACATTTTGTGAGAACTTAGTGGACTAGTGAAAACGTCCTTCTTCACATTAAAAGAGTAAGTTCCCTTTAATGTGGGACTTGAAATACAGATGCTAGGCATCAACTAAGATGGCGAGAGGAGATGGGGTGGTGGTGAATGTGGCTGTGGGGAGAGAGGAATAAGCCAAAAGAACCACACATGGAAATGTCTGGCAAGAAGGGAGAACCAGGAATGTGAGGCATTTGAAGTATCCCAAGAGTGCTGAAAAAGTGAGAGGGGAGAGGTGGCTGGGGAGATAATGGGATGAAATCCATGTACCCACTTAAGAAATTTGAAATTTATCGTAAGGACAATGGGGGGACATTCAAGTATTTAAGCAGACAGGACCGATCCCAAGTGGAGAACAGAAAGGGTAAGACAGGGCTTGGCACCCGTAGCACAGTGGTTATGGTACTGGCCACATACACTGAGGTAGTGGGTTCGAACCTGGCCTGGGCCAGCTAAACAACGACAACTGCAACAAAAAATAGCTGGGCGTTGTGGCGGGTGCCTGTGGTCCCAGCTACTTGGGAGGCTGAGGCAAGAGAATTGCTTAAGCCCAAGAGTCTGAAGTTGCTGTTAGCTGTGACGCTATAGCACTCTACCAAGGACAATATACTAAGACTCTGTCTCAAAAAAAGAAAAAAGAAAAAGAAAGGGCAAGACACAATGCCTGTTTTTGTAAATAAACATTTATTGGAACACAATTATACCCGTTCATTTATGTGTTATCTATAGGTGTTTCCAGACCTTAAGTGTAGAGTTGAATAACTGTGATAATCCTGCCCACAAAGCCAAACTACTTAACTCCATAGCCCTTTCAGAAAACATTTCCCCAGGGAGACAGTTGTAGGAGCCTTGGATAAGACAATGGTGGATAGCACTGGGGCAAGGGTAGTGAGGAGTTGGGAAAGGCACATGGAGGGAGTCACACTAAATTGTCAGTGACTCTGACTCTGAGGAAATCATGACCCAGATATCAGCCCTAATTACACAACACTTACAAAGTACAGCACTTGATGAAGAATTCTGCTAACATCTGATTTCAGCTTTCCCTCAGGGACATGTTAGTCCCAGCCTGACCTGGTATTTCAGCATTCCCTGGGGCGGATCCGGGTTATGGACTGTCTCATTGTCCCAGGCCAGCTGTCTCTCTCCTGCCCCTTTTGATCCAGCCGTGCAGCTTGTCCCTGTTCTATGATTTCGCCACTTAGTTTACCACCACCTGTCCTCATAGTGTATATATGAGGAGGTTTGGAAATTTAGGGGTAGTGAAACGCTCACTGGAGATTTGAAACCTGAACTCCTGAACTCAAGGAATCCTCTCACCTCAGTCTCCTGAGTAGCTGGGATTAGAGGGACACATCTTCATACCCAACCTTTGTTTTCTTTCTTTATTATTATTATTATTTTTTGTAGACATAGAGACTCACTTTATCGCCCTTGGTAGAGTGCCATGGCGTCACAGCTCACAGCAACCTCCAACTCCTGGGCTTAGGCGATTCTCTTGCTTCAGCCTCCCGAGTAGCTGAGACTACGGGCGCCTGCCACAACGCCCGGCTATTTTTCCGTTTGGCAGTTCGGCCAAGGTCGGATTTGAACCTGCCACCTTCGGCATATGGGGCTGGTACCCTACTCAATGAGCCACAAGTGCTTACCTTTTTTTTTTTTTTTGAGACAGAGCCTCAAGCTGTCCCCCTGGATAGACTGCTATGGCATCACAGCTCACAGCAACCTCCAATTCCTGGGCTCAAGTAAGTCTCCTGCCTCTGCCTCCCAAGTAGCTGGGACTACAGCGCCCACCACAATGCCCGGCCATTTTTTTTTTTTTTTTTTTTTTGTTGCAGCCATCATTGTTGTTTGGTGGGCTGGGGCTGGATTCGAACCCACCAGCTCAGGTGTACGTGGCCGGCGCTTTAGCTTGTTGAGCCACAGGCGCCGAGCCTGTTTTCTTTCTTTTAAAAACAAATTTTATTGATACTTAATAGATGTACATATTTTTAAGGTGCATGTGAATTTAATACATTGATATGATCTGTAAAGATCAAATCCATATAATTGAGATATCTGTCACTTTAAATACAGTATTTGTCTTTTCTTATGCTCGAAATTTTCAAATTATTCTCATCTAGCTATTTTGAAATACACAATACATTATTGTAAATATAATAATGAAATCCCACTGATTTCAATTTAATTTCTGGTGTAGAACAGTCCCTCTTTTGTTATCTCATCTCTCACTAACCCAAGTTGTCAAGGCACACCATGTACACAGACCAACACATCAAGGTGTTTTCCTCTAAGAAGAATTTTAGTACCAGCTGTGGGAGTTTGGTTTAACTTTCATAGTGTAGCAGGGTGTCTTGGAACCAGGGTTATTTATTTATTTATTTATTTAGAGTCAAATACACATAGATAATGAATACGTTTATGCATATGAGGGGTACCATGGAACCAGGGTTTGGATGAGACAAAGTGTAGTCTGATTTGTCCAGCTGGAGGAGCCAGGCAAGGAGGTAGTCCAAGATGGACTGAGCAGGGCTGGGTACTGAAGTGAGTGAGAAAGCAGGGTCACTGTCACAGAAATAGTGCAAATACCTACGATGTGAGTGAGGTTGTAAATGAGAGGAGACCAGGGGTCAGGATCAGAAGAAAGCAACAAAAACAACTGTGTCACAGCCTCTTGCCTCCTTGTGGAAAAAGATTATGTCCTACTTTTATATACGAGGTCTGACAATTAAGTTTGTGAACATGCCACCATGCTCTTACGTTGGCGGCGCTGTGAAGCAACTTGGTTAGGTCTCAGCACCCTGGCGTATCAGTGTCTCACAGCAGTGTTCGTGCTGCCGTGTGCCCATGTCCTGCTGAGTGGCACTCATCATGGTTATTGCATGTTTTTGTGTGCTATTGAGAGCATGTCAGGGCTTGAATTAGAGCAATGAAAAAACCTTCCATAAATTCCGTGTTAAATTTGGCAACAGTGGCAGTGAAATTAGGGACATGTTAGTCCCAGTTTATGGGGATAAGGCCATGAAGAAAATGGCAGTGTACAAATGGATTAAAGGTTTTCTAAGTGGAGAGAAATTGTCACTGATGAAAAGAGGGTAGGGCAGCTGGTAATGAGCAGAATTGATGAAATCATTGCAAAAGTTCATCAAATTGTGCATTAAAATCATTGGCTGACGTGAGAAGCGTAGAATACCACGTAAGCATAGATAGAGAAACAGGAAAATCTTGCCCAACAACTCATAGCTCTTGCAGCACAAAAATGCACTAAAAGTTCACACGGAGAGAACTTTTTTATGAGGGAATTTTCATTTATTTATTTATTTTTGAGACAGAGTCTCACTGTGTCACCCTCGGTAGAGTGCTGTGGCATCACAACTCATGGCAACCTCCAACTCTTGGGCTTAAATGAGTCTCTTGCCTTAGCCTCCCAAGTAGCTGGGACTACAGGTGCCTGCCACAAAGCCCAGCTATTTTTTTGGTTGTAGTCATTTTTTGGCAGGCCCGGGCTGGGTTTGAACTTGTCAATTCCAGTGTATGTGTCTGGTGCTGTAGCTGCTAAGCTACAGGTGAGGAGCCTATGCAGGAGTTTTTAGCCAGTAAACAAATAACTGTATTGAAACACCCTCCCTCCTCAATCTGATCTGGCCCCCAATGCCTTTTTTCTTTACCTGAAGATAAAAGAAATATGGAAAGAAAGACACTTTGGTGACATCCAGGACATCACAGGTAATGTGTACATCATGTGACAGCTTTGAGGGTGGATGAGGCACTGGTCTGTAGCTTCCTAAGGGGAGTACTTCAAAGGTGACTGTAGTGATATTCAGCAATGAGATATGCAGCACTTTTTCTGGCGAACTTGATTTTCAGACTACTTCATACAGTGTTAGACACACAGTCGCGACACAAGAAGTACTTGATAAACCGAACCCATAGCTGCATGCCATTCCTGAAATCTGGTCTCTTTGTGTTCCTGGGACTTTGCTGTTTTGATCAAGCAGCACTGGTTTTATTTTCAAACAGCAAAAGAGCATCAGTAGTGCCTTTATGTTTTTCCTTCAAAAAGGCCTAAACTAGGTCTCAGTATATTTGTATCATAACATTAATAGCAATAGACAATATTACTACCATCATTTATTAAATGCCTACTAGATCTGAAGTACAGTATCACATTCATAGCTCGGTGACCTGTGTTCTTTCATTTAAGCCTCATAATAGCCCTATTATTATTTAACAGATGAACAGGTTCTCTTTCCTGAGGTCCATATAAGTGGCAGTCTGTCTGACTTCAAAACTCTTGATCTCAATAACACCAGCCCTTGCTGCCTCATAACTCCAACTTCAAAACCTTTCATCTCTTCATTCCTTTGGTTCAAATTCTTCATTGTTTTCTCATATCCTCCCGAGCAGAGTCTATGTAATTTAGTGTGGCATAATTTACTTTCCATAATCCCTGACTACTTCTGGCCTCAGCTTCTACTACTGTTTCCATAAATGCATACTGAGTCCCAAACACTGGCGGTTCCTGGGGATATGCCAAGCTCCTCCGTAATTGCATGGTTTACGTGTCTCCCTCATTCTGGAGTACTGTTCTTCCCCCTCTTCCTGGGCTTCAAAACCAGAGCCCCAAGTTCTAGTCATCTCTTCTGTGAGATCATCTGGGGTTTGATTCTCCTATTAGAAAAACTGACATGACCTTTCCTCAGTTAGAAAACAGATATTCTGTGATGAATTGTGACTTTGCCACTTACTGGCTATATCATCTTGGAAAAGTTGCTAAGCCTCAGGATTTTTTCTTCATAAAATTGGATAAAGATGGTCTTTAGAACAGTGCCTGACACATAGTGAGTACTTGATCAGAATTAACCACTGTTATATGCCTGTTGTGCAAATTAAGAGTGACGTGTGTAATGATCTAGCATAATAATCCTTAGCAAACTGTATTTTCTTAGTGAGTGCCTGCCACTTTAAGATGCGGCTCAAATTCCCCTTTATCTTGCCTGTCTATGCATCCTTCTCAGGCTATGTAAGCGTTCTGAGCATATTACACGTGGCTTGTCATTTTATCAATTGCGCTCACCTATTTTTTTACTTCTTATTCATGTTTGTGTACATTTTTATCTCCTCTGCTAGCCTGGTCTCCTTGAGGACAAGGACTATGTTATTATCTACCCAAACATAGCATGAATAGGTGTTTAACACATTTCTGTTGATTGACACCACATAACAATGAGTCTCAAGGACCTTACAGTTAGTCTAAGTACTGCTACTACGGGATAATGTTTGTTGAATTTGCTTTACACTGTCCTAAATTCTTGGCCGTCATTAATCTATTTTATTCTCAGTATGGCTCCATTACGTTAAGCGGTTAAGCGTTATTCTTACGAAGCCTTTTTTTTTTTTTTCTTTTGAGTCTTACTCTGTCCCCCTGGGTAGAGTGTTGTGATGTCATAGCTCACAGAACCTCAAACTCTCGGGCTCAAACAATCCACTTGCCTGAGTCTCCCAAGTAGTTGGGACTAAAGACTCCTGCCATAATGCCCAGCTTTTTTTTTTTTTTTTATTAGAGACAGGGTCTCACTGTGGCTCAGGTTGGTCTTTAACTCCTGAGCTCAAGGGATCCACCTGCTTTGGCCTCCCAGAGTGCTACAACTACAGGCATGAGCCACCACACCCTGCCTGTATTGTTTTTGTTTTTATTTATTTATTTATTTTATTATTATTATTTTTTGAGACAGAGCCTCAAGCTGTCACCCTGGATAGAGTGCTGTGGCATCACAGCTCACAGCAACCTCCAATTCCTGGGCTCAAGCGAGTCTCCTGCCTCCGCCTCCCAAGTAGCCGGGACCACAGGCGCCCGCCACAATGCCCGGCCATTTTTTGGTTGCAGCGTTATTGTTGTTTGGCGGGCCCGGGCTGGATTCAAACCCGCGAGCTCAGGTGTACATGGCTGGTGCCTTAGCTCGTTGAGCCACAGGCGCGGAGCCTTGTTTTTGTTTTTAACAAGACTTTGGTTATTCTGGTGTGGGTGGTCTGAGAAACACTGCTTTGAACAACTCCATGCTACTGCTTTCCTAGTAGGAGAAATAAACTACTTGTACGAAGCAAGTTATAAACTAGCTCAAACTCCCAAAGGAGAGAAGAGGAAGGGAAAAATTCTTTGGCTCAACCAGGAAAGGTTTGTGACAAGAAAAATGAGAGGAAAGACTTTCTGTGTGTTAGAGACAGTGTGAATAAAAGCGTGCAGACAGGAAAATATATAGCATTTAGTAGTTGGATTGGCTGGACTGAGTCAAGAGTGCGAACAGTAAGACAGGAAAGGTAGGCTTGAACTAGAGTGGAACACTTCATGCCATGCATTTAATGGATAGGCAATAAAGAGAAAAAGAAAACTTGATTTGAGATAAAAGATAAGGAGATAATTAATCAGGTCAGAAGAATTCTGAAGAGGCAGGATGTTTGGAGAGAGATGATTTATGAACAACAAAGGAAAGACGAGAGACCACAAGGATTTAAAGTCTCATGTAATTACTGGATATTTATTGAGAGTCTATTGTGTGTGAAATGTGCTGAGCACTGGGAGAAGATGGGAAGGAAGTCATTATCCAAGTATGATGCTAGAGAGACATCTGAGGTCTACACCTGGTATGGAAGTCTAGAGTTGGTGAGTGAAAGAGGAAGGCTAGAAGGGCTTAATAATTGTAAAAGCTTTAGGGAGTGGAATTGGCAGAGTTTCTTGTATAGTTGGATATAGAGGGCTAAGCAAGAGGACGAGTCTAAGAAAATTGAGGTTTTGGGGTTGGGTCATTAGAGGCTTGATGATTTCATAAACTGAGAAAGAGGAGTAAAGAGAGGAGGGGGTATGAAGAGTTATATATTTCATTGCATTGGAAGGACCTGGAGAAACACAGTGTGATCTTGGGAATATAGAGCTGGAGCTCAGGAAAGAGTTTTAGACAGCTATTGTGTGAGAAGAGTTGAGATCAGGTAACGAGTTGGTGGATTGGAGGACAAGGGAGGACAGGGTTAAGCCGAAGCCGAGTTATAGCACTGGGTGAGGTAGGCAGAGGTAGAGTTATAGAACCTGCAGTAGGCAGAAGTGAACTGAGCAAAAGATTAATTGCAAAAGTTAGAGCCAAGAATGAAGGTGGAAAAGTCAATACATTCTCAGGTTCAGGGAATCATCACAATTTTGAGATGAGATGACACCCATAGCTCAGTCGGCAGGGCACCACCTACATACACCTAGGGTGGCGGGTTTGAACCCGGCCCGGGCCTGCTAAGCAGCAATGACAACTGCAACCAAAAAATAGCTGGGCGTTGTGGCAGCTGTCTGTAGTCCCAGCTACTTGGGAGGCTGAGGCAAGACAATCGCTTAAGCGCAGGAGTTTGAGGTTGCCGTGAGCTGTGATGCCATGGCACTCTACCGAGGGTGACAGCTAGAAACTATCTCATTAAACAAACTTTGAGCTGAATGCAGCAGGAGAGATGAGGACAAAAGCAATGAATCAGGTTGAAGATGGTTTTTTGTTTCAGAACTTCTTTTAGGGGGAGTGCTGTATTTGTTTAGAAGAAGATGCTCATTCATATCCAGTGTTGGGGAGAAGAGATTGGGCATAGAGCTGCGGAAAGGTCTACCCAATTCTTTGGAAACCACTTAATCTTATATAAAGTTAAGGAGAATCACAAAATACTTTCCTATAGAAACTAAAGGAAGGGCTGATTCTGATTCAAGGTGATAAAACAGTCACAGGGATATCAAAGAGTTTTTTTTTTTTTTATTGATTTCCTTCAAGTCGAAGAATGATCAGTCTTTAGTGTTATAATGGTTATTATAAACCAAAGTCTAAACTTGCAAAAACCACATCTAAATTGTTTATAGGACATGTAGTTCTGAATTGTAGTTCTGTTTGTTTGTCTCCTCCCCCACAAATCAAAATGACAAATGCTGACAGTTGGCGTTTTTTAGCTATTGGTTATGGAAATAAGCTATTCTTATTTCCCAAGAATTCTTATATGGGTAGCCAATAGAATTTATGCCACTGTTTTCAGAGTTTCCCCCTGATGCTCTTACAAGGTACATTCTTTCTTTTTTTTTTTTTTTGGAGACAGAGTCTCACTCTATCGCACTCAGTGGAGTACTGTGAAATCACAGCTCACAGCAACCTCCAGCTCTTGGGCTCAAGCGATTCTCTTGCCTCAGCCTCCCAAGTAGCTGGGACTACAGGCGCCCGCCACAGCACCCAGCTAATTTCTTTGATGCAGTTCGGCCGGGGCCAGGTTTGAACCCGCAGCCCTCGGTATATGCGTCGGCGCCCTACTCGCAGAGCCACAGGCGCTGCCCCAGTACATTCTTTCTTAAAAGAATAAATAGTTTGGATTAAGACAAAGGGAATTGAAATTGAGTTCCTTTCACCCACCTGCATGTTGATACACTGGGGCTGCTTCTTTCCCTTCCTGTCCTAGCAGAATGCTGTGTGCATAGCACCACAGGGCTGTGTGGTGGCTCTGGGGATAGATTTTTAAATGTCATCTGATACGGGACTTCATGTACAAACTAGAGAGCAGTTCCTTTGTAGAAGCTCTAAAAGGAGAAGCAAGGTAGCCCTTTTAATCACTCGACTTCTTTTCATTAACAGTGGGTAATTGCTCAGGATAAAAAAGGGGAAATATGTCATCCTCTTGCTTTTTTTCTTTCTAGAATATAGATTATCATTTAAGACTCTTCCCCGGCCACAGAACTTTGACCTTCCTAAATTAGTTCCTTGACAAGGTGAGAAGAGTGGGGAGAATACATGGAGAGCACCCACTGTCCAGGGCGCATATACGGTGCCAAGGGGTGCTCATGCTCCTTGACTCAACACAGTGTTACAGCCGATAAACTCATCAGAAGGTGAAAATATCCTGAGTTGAAAATTCGTTTAGTATACCCAGTCCACTGAAAGTTGTAATTTAGCCTCGCCTACCTTAAATGCACTCTGAACACATTAAGTATAGTATTCAATAAATGACATGAGATTTTCAGTATTTTAGGCTTTGTGTTTGATGATTTGGGCAGCATTGCCAGAGAGTGTTATACCATTTATCACCAGCCAGGGAAAAAAGATGAAACAAACTTCAAAATTTGAAGAATGGTTTTACCAAATGTGTTATCACTTTCCCACCACTGTATTTTTTAATTTTAATTGTGATTTTTTTTGAGACAGAGTCTTACTACATTGCCCTCAGTAGAGTGCTGTGGCATCACAGCTCACAGGAACCTCTAACTCTTGGACTTAGGTGATTCTTTTGTCTCTGCCTCCCAAGTAGCTGGGACTGCCACAACGCCCGGCTATTTTTTTTGTTGTAGTTGTCATAGTTGTTTGGCAGGCTTGGGCTGGGTTCCAATCCGTCAGCTCTGGTGTATGTGGCTGGAGCCCTAGCTGCTGAGCTACAGGTACTGAGCCTTGCCTACCATTGTAAAGTCGAAAAAATCTTAAGCAGCACCTGTGGCTTAAAGGAGTAGGGCGCCGGCCCCATATGCCGGAGGTGGCCCCAGCCCAAAACTGCAAAGATAAAAAAATCTTAAGTCAAATCATCATCAATTGGGGACCATTTGTATAAGACAGAAACTTCCAATCCAGGTATGTTCAGAGATTTAACTCCCAAAACACCATGTGACTCAGAATCTAATGGACTCTAATGTACCATAATGTTGCTTCTTCTGTGGGTGGCAGGTTTGATAACTAGGCTCATATCCAAGAAGGCTGGGCTTTGGATGAATATATGATTTCATTTATTTCTGATTCTAGAAAAATATTTACTATACATATAATAAATAATAAAAAATATTTACTATATATATAAAATACCATACCGTAAAGTATATAAGGTAAATACATAAATGCTTTAAATAAATAGTAATAGTAAATAGTAACAGTAATAAATACTATTATATATAGTAATAAATATATATATCTATGTTTTTATTTTGGTGGCAGCAATAGAGGTTAATGAGAAGGGATCAGTGTCGTAACAACACGAGTAGAGGAGATTAGTTTGGAGGCAGGTGCTCTGATGCAAACACTGAATACTAGGAAGGAGTAGAAGGTGACTTCTAGGGCTATGTGGTGGCTTGGAGGATCTTGTAGCCATGTGAAAAGACAGAGGAACCACTGCAGATAATATTTCATCTGAAAATTGGTCATTGCTAAAGGTCCAAATTCTAAAGACCTCAACGTCTATCTGTAATTGTTGGGAGGTAAAGCCAATTTCCCTCCTTCCCTCCCTTCCTTCCTCTCTCTTTTCTTTCTTTGACAGAGTGTCACTATGTTGCCCTCAGTAGAGTGCTGTGACACCACAGCTCACAGCAACTTCTAACTCTTGGGCTTAAGTGATTCTTTTGCCTCAGCCTCCCAAGAAGATGAGACTACAGGCGCCCGCCACAATGCCTGGCTTTTTTTCTGTTGCAGTTGTCATTGTTGCTTAGCTGGCCTGGGCTGGGTTTGAACCTGCCAGCCTTGGTGTATGTGGCTGGTGCCGTAACCACCGTGCTATGGGTGCCAAGCCAAAGCCAGTTTCTTTTCTTTTTTTTTGAGACAGAGCCTCAAGTTGTCACCCTGGATAGAGTGCTGTGGCATCACAGCTCACAGCAACCTCCAATTCCTGGGCTCAAGCGAGTCTCTTGCCTCCGCCTCCCAAGGAGCTGGGACTACAGGCGCCCGCCACAATAGCTGGGCATTTTTTGGTTGCAGCCGTCATTGATGTTTGGCGGGCCAGGCTGGATTCGAACCCGCCAGCAAAGCCAGTTTCTTATCTGTACTATATCAAAAGAAATAATTTCTATGATTAAAAAGTTATGACATTTCTATTTCATTTTAATTTCATATATTGTGTTTGTGAAATTCATTATTTGTATTTGATTGGAGTAAGAATAGATTAGGTTAAATTTTCTTATGGGGATAGTCTTTTCATTAATGTTATTAGAATTTCTAATACATAGGACGCAGATAGTATTAACAGTTAATTTTTTTCCTGATCTTACAATCCATTTCTCTTCCTAGTTTTTGGTTATTAAATATTATTTTAGCATTTTAGAATACTATATATTTTATTATGGGCTATATTTGTCTCAGTTTAAGGACTTTTAAGTATAATAGTCTTTCAAAATATCTTTTTTACCTTCTGTTTTTTACCAAGGAGAATTTTTTATTTACTTACTTTTTTGTAGAGACAGAGTCTCACTTTATCACCCTCGGTAGAGTGCTGTGGCGTTACAGCTCACAGCAACCTCCAACTCCTGGGCTTTGGCGATTCTCTTGCCTCAGCCTCCTGAGTAGCTGGGACTGTAGGCGCCTGCCACAACGCCCGGCTAACCAAGGAGAATTTTAAAATCTGAAACTAGAACCATACCTTTTCTTGTGGAAAATACATACCCATAAAATGATCTCTTTTTCTTATTTTTAAAATAGGAAATTCTTAGTATACTGCAAAATAAAAATATTTTGAAAAAAGTGGCAATGGGTAAATATTTAAAACTGTTACTTGCTGGAAGACAAAAATTTTTGTTTTGACTGAAATGCACAGAACACAGGCCAAGAAGAAGTGGGAGATGTGATGTATTATATGCATTTTTCTATAAAAATAACAACTGTCATTCTTGGTGCTTCTGATTTCTCATGTAGAATATCTAAAATAGGGACTTTAGTGATGGCTGTGACTTAAGGATATAGGGAGGGTTGATTATAGTAATATTATTGCATGACCAATATTTGTAATGGTATTAGGAGATCAATTTGGAAGATAATAAATTTGGAAGGAAGATAATAAGTTTGCATATTAAAAATACTGTTATAAAATTTGCTTTTTTTTCTTTTTAATTATTTTAAAGATAGTTCTTTCTTCCTTGGTTGAGGCAGCAAAAAAGAAAGAAAAAAGAAGTACTTTGTCTTTATGATGGCTGAAGTAATATATTTAAATCACTACAAAAATTTTATTCTTTTGGAATTGAGGATGAGGTGGAGCAGGGAATGCTTATACTAAATTTCTAAATTCTAGAGGGGCGTGATCGTTCACGCCTGTAATCCTAGCACTCTGGGAGGCCCAGGTGGGTGGATTGCTTGCACTCCGGCATTGGTGACCAGCTCGAGCAAGAACTAGACCTTGTCTTTATTAAAAATATAAAAACTGGCTGAGCTTTGATTTGAACACCTGTAGTCCCAGCTGCTTGGAAGGGTGAGGAAAGACGGATTGCTTGAGCCCAGGAGTTTGAGGTTCCTGTGAGCTGTGATGCCATGGCCATAGAGTGAGTGGGGCAATAGAGTGAGACTCTGTCTCAAAAAATAAATAAATGAATTCTAAAACTGTATTTAACTTTAAGATCTATGGAAACTACTTATGAATAGTTCTATTATCAACTTAAAATTTTTTTTTAAATGTGTTCATAGGAATAGGATAGGGAACATGATCATTCTGCTTTTTATCATAGTGGTGAATGGGTCCTTCATGTTTCAAAACAGTAAGCATGGGCTCGGTGCCTGTGGCTCAACGGGCTAAGACGTCAGCCATGTACACCTGAGCTGGTGGGTTCAAATACAGCCCTGGCCCACCAAACAACAATGACGGCTGCAACCAAAAAATGACCAGGCATTGTGGCGGGCGCCTGTAGTCCCAGCTACTTGGGAGGC
>CAUYON010126206.1:0-11093 GCA_963573935.1 Arctocebus calabarensis
CTCTATCCAGGGTGATAGCTTGAGGCTCTGTCTCAAAAAAAAAACAAAAACAAAACAACAACAAAAAACCAGGGAGATGTGGGAGACAGGCAAGCTGAACTATTCACAGGCTTTCCAACTCCAGGCAAAGTGCCCATTCAGGGGAATGTCTACATGGGGATTTAGCAGTACCAGCAGGCTAATTTAGGAAAGTTAAGATAGCTCAAAGGGATAAAACTTGTTTTTCCCCTTCTCTTCTCCCTTTATACATTACCTGGCCATTTCTGTATTCTATTACCTTATTTCCCTGTTTACCTAACCTTCTTGGGGGCTGTAATCTCTGCTCTCTCTCTTTTTTTTTTTTTTTTTGAGACAGAGTTTCACCATGTAGCGCTTGGTAGAGTGCTATGGCATCACAGCTCACAGCAACCTCAAACTCTTGGGCTTAAGCAATTCTCTTGCCTCAGTCTCCCAACTAGCTGGGACTATAGGTGCCCACCACAACACATGGCTATTTTTTTGTTGCAATTGTCATTGTTGTTTAGCTGACTGGGGCTGGGTTTGAACCCGCCACCCTTGGTGCACGGCTGTGCTACGGGCGCCTCTCTCATTTTTAACCATTATTGCTAATACTGACTGCTATGCATTCTTACACATATACTCAGTTACAGTACCCAATAAAAAGACTCCTGAGAAGCAGGATAGGTTGCTGCACTGTTTTCAGGAATAGGATAGGTTGAAAGCAGAATAGGTTAAAGCAGGATAGGTTGCTGCTACTTGGCACATGAAACAATGTATGCCCTTCCAGGATTTATGCTATAATTTGATGTAAAATTTCATGATTTCTCCAGCACCATCTCCCTTGCTGAACACTGTCCCAGGTTGGAATCCATGAGATCCCCAACAGGGAGGGGAGCAGAGGTGATCTGATGAGGCCACTAAATAATAAAAGAGGCAAGCAGAGAGAGCCAATGTTGCTTCCAAAGAGGGCTGAAAAGGCCAGTTGGGAGCCTGCAAGAGACACATTTTAAGGGAAAAGAGGATTTGGAAACTTGGAAAGGAATGATCCCAATAGGTCCCACCCTGGTAGGCTCCCACCCTGCAGGGCCCTTGTCTCTTTATTCATCCTGCATATCCCCAAGCAGTGATGCTCCTCAGCACTAGCTTTTATTAAAAATAATAACAGCC
Source organism: Arctocebus calabarensis (assembly GCA_963573935.1). NCBI lineage: Eukaryota > Metazoa > Chordata > Mammalia > Primates > Lorisidae > Arctocebus > Arctocebus calabarensis. The sequence continues at coordinate 1,168 of CAUYON010126206.1, forward strand.
AGCACTTACACGGTGAGTGCTGGTTATTCTCTACTCCCTCAACCTACCATTCAATCTCTGCCTTCTCTCCTCCACCTTGTGCCCTTCTCTGAGCTCTGCCCACAAATATTCACATCCCATGTAAAACACAATTGTGACTTCAGAGCCTCCAATAAAAACATTCAAGAGGAAGAAAAAGAAAAGCCTGTGAAAGACACTTAGTAAAGTCAGACATGAAAAAGACAAAGGCTGCCTGACTCCACTTATGTGCAGCTGCTGGAGCAGTGAGGTGCACAGAGACAGAAAGTAGAATGGGAGGTGCCACAGGCCAGGGGGACACATGGAGTAGAGGAAAATGAAGCAGTTCTGGGGATGGACAGTAGTGATGCCTGCACAACAATGTTCTGAACACCATTGAACTGTGCTCCTGAAAATGGTTAAAATGGTAAATTCCATGTTCTATGTATTTTATCACAGTTTTAGAAATAAAACTTTAAGAAAAATTAAAAAAAAAGAATTACCAGCCATCCTTGAACCATGCCTCCCACCATTCAGACTACACCAACTGCCAGTGGATGCACAAAAGCCTGAACTGGGCCAGATCTCTCTCTCTTTGTTACCACTGCCAGCAAAGTCATCAGCCACCACAGGTTTTTTGCCCAAAATGCAACAACAGTTCCTCCCTGTCTCCCCACCCACTCTCACCTCTGTGAAGCCTTCTCCACTCTGTGGAGAGCTGGTGAAGGAAAAATGCAGGTTCCCCATCAATAACAGAAACTCTGTGCTGAACCTGGCGTGCTCATCAAGGTTGTTACACAGCGGAACAGCAGGTGCTGAGATAGCTACTGGACTAGGAAAAGTGCCCAGACTTTCTGCCCTGACTGCTTCAGAGCTGCGCAGGCTCTACTATAGTGAGTGTCCTTTAGCTAACTGTAGAACTAAAGTCCTCAATTAGTGAAAATTCCAGTATCATTAAAGTAACAGAGGTGCATGATAGTGTATCAGGATGGCAGTACCTTGTGTGATTGGTTTCCCTGTGAACAAGCATATACAGACAGAAACTTTGTATCACTCACCCGGAAGGGATTTAAGGCAACACAAGGGTGGGCAGGTGTGGACTTTGCATGCAGGAGGCTCCTGTGGAAGAAAGTCCTATGTCACTCAGGAGCAAGTGCCCTTGTAAAAATGAGCTCTAATAAACTTGTCTGGCTCATCAAGATGGACTGTCACAGTCTGTCTTTGGTCTCTTGGTTCCCTCTCAGTTTGGAGGCAGTTTTTCTGCTCTGTCCTATGATTTTCACAAAATAGCGGGGTCTTCTGGTGAGTCAGGCTGAGCCCTCCAGTGGCCTGTTTATATGCTGAGAATGAAGCCAGCACCTCCTGCAACCTCAGGGCCAGTCCTGTTCTGAATCACCCCTTCCCTCCCTCGCTCACTCCCCATCCCAGAATTCTTCCTGCCCCAGGGCCTCTGCACCAGCTGTCCCTCAGATCTCCCCCAGGGAGCCTCTTCTATCTACCCATCCCCAGGAAAGGAAGATTCCTCCTGCTGCTCTCTTGTCTGTTTCCTTGTGAGTACTCAGTAGTCTGCAGCAGCTTTTTTTTTTTTCTCTCCTCCTCTGTAGATCTGTTTCTTACAAGCCTCTAGGGGAAACCCTGGCCCCTATCTACCCCGGTCACCTCCAGCAGGGCCTGCACATGGGAGACACCAGACAGACATCTGTGGACCGCTTGCCCCATGCCTGGCATGTTGCTTAACAATTTGCATGGTTCTAGTCTGGAGACCCTTATAGTCACAGGTGAGTTAGGTACAGTCATGCAGTTATGAAAGTCCCCATTTTACAGATGAGATAACCAAGATTCCAAAATTGAAGTCAGGTACACACTCAAGAGCACACAGCACACCTGTAGCAGAACTGGGAGGTAACAGAATGACCCCAATCCCTGAGTCACTATACTGCCATGCAGAAATACTTAATGCCAGAGAACGATGGTAGTTTGGTGATGCTGTGGTGTGGGATGATGCCACCATGGAGAGAAGTAAGGGAGGGCGATGATGAGTTTGGTTTGGGGCCAACAGGGTCTAAGATGCTCTGGGACATAAGCTGGCATGTGGCTATGAGAGGTCAGGGGAGCTGGAGGCAGGATGCTGGCAGAGGGACAAGCAGAAGAGGCACCCCTCTTTGCGGGTTAAAACCCTACAGCTACTAGGTGTAGAATATAAATGTCTTAACACAATAACTAAGAAAATGCCGCAAAGGCTATGTTAACCAGTTTGATGAAAACATTTCAAATTGTCTATAAAACTAGCACATTGTACCCCATGATTGCATTAATGTACACAGCTATGATTTAATTTAAAAAAAACAAAAACCCTACAGCTGAGATCACCTGCAAATCGCAGAGGTCCAGTCTTAACCCCAGCCACCTGCCACACTGCTCTTCTTCAGTCAGGCCAACAGAGGAGCAGAAAGCTGAGGGCTCAGGGACAGGCATCCCTGCCCACTGTGGACAACAGGACAGTTTCTGCAGAGGGCGCCTGTTAACAGCCTGAAAGCTTTTTTTCCCACAGTGCTAAATCTCTTGCCCTTCATAGTTTCTTTTTCCATGTTCCATCTTTCTACTGTTGTTCCTGATTGCAAAGTAATTCTCACTTTTTATTAAACCATCAAACAAGAAAAAAGTAACATAAACAGAAGTTTCCTGTAATCTCACTCATCAGAGTTTAACAGCTGGTTTGTAGTTTTTAGGATTTTCACCTCAATGTATACTTTAAGTGCACACATGTATATATATGCATGCACTCACACACATGCATGAATGCACAATTTTTTCCCCCAAATAGGGCTTCTGTCCAAGACAGAGAAACAAGCACAAGAGTCCCTTCAGTCTAAAATAACGAAAAAAGGGAACACAGTATGTAAAACAATGGTTTTGAAGACACTGGACACTAGACAATAAAGGACCAAGAGTCAGGTCCTTTGGCTGACCCAGGTACTGCACAGAAAGTTTCCTGGCTGTGACACAAGGAAGGGAAATTGAGGCATAGTCTGGCAGACTCCCTCAGTTGAAGAGATGCAGTGAAGAGACCAAGGCGGGTAGAGTTCCCAGGACAGCGCGCCAAAGAGTGATGAGCTGCACAGAGGGAGTCCAGAGGTCGGCAGGGTATCCCCCCAGGACTCAGTAGACTACTGATTAAAACAAGTGTACATGGGTTATTATGAGTTTTGAGACACACAAAAGTCAGGAAATGTAATATCCACATGGAAGAAAACAAATGAAATCCTCCTAGCAACACCAATAAACCAAGCAAGTTGAAACTTGCATGGGTGAATAAGAAAGGATGCTGTCACAGATGTTTCTTGTAAGTAAAATAATAGACCATGACACATCTGGCTCAAAACTTTTGTAGTGACAAGGAAAAACTACACAACACTAGAAAAACCATTCTAAAAGGCCAGGTACTGTGGCTCACGCCTAGCACTCTGGGAGGCTGAGGCAGGTGGAGTGTTTGAGATCACGAGTTTAAGACCAACCCGAGCAAAAACGAGACCCTGTCTCTACTAAAAATAGAAAAACTGAGGCAATAGGATCACTTGAGCCCAAGAGTTGGAGGTTGCTGTGAGCTATGATGCCATGGCACTCTACCCAAGGTGACAGTTTGAGAATTTGTCTAAAAAAAAAAAAAAAGAAAATGGATGATGCCTGTGTCTCAAAGGAGTAGGGTGCTGGCCTCATATGCCTGAGGTGATGGGTTCAAACCCAGCTCCAGGCAAAAAAAAAAAGAAAAAACATTTTAAAAGATTTGAAAACAGTGCCCAGAGTTGACACAGGGCTGTGAATACTGCCTTTTTGTACCAGTCAGACTGAAAAAACTTGTAATTCATGGGGTGTTGGGTAGAACACTTATAAGGGTCTTTCTAAACTGAGCATAGGTTATCAAAGCAAGACCCCCAAAGGGTCACATAGCTTGTTTTGGCAAAGCAGAGAGATGTGTAGGACAGGACAGAATCTGGTACTGAACCCTCACACATATGGACAACTGATTCTTTTTTTTTTTTTTTTTTGAGACAGAGCCTCAAGCTGTCACCCTGGAGAGAGTGCCGTGGCATCACAGCTCACAGCATTCTCCAACTCCTGGGCTCAAGCGAGTCTCCTGCCTCCACCTCCCAAGTAGCTGGGACTACAGGCGCCCGCCACAACGCCCGGCCATTTTTTGGTTGCAGCCGTCCTTGTTGTTTGGCGGGCTCCGGCTAGATTCAAACCTGCCAGCTCAGGTGTACGTGGCTGGTGCCTTAGCCCGTTGAGCCACAGGCGCCGAGCCAGGACAACTGATTCTTGACAAAGGTAATTCATTGGAGAAAGAACAGTTTTTTCAATCAATGGTGTTGGAACTAAGCATATTTAAAAAAAAAAAAAAAGAACTTGGATTACTACTTTGCATCATATATAAAAATTAACTCCAAATAGATCACAGAAAAATATGTAAAATCTAAAATTATAGAAGAAAATTCAGAAAAAAAAAAAGACTTTAGTGCCCTTGGAATAGGCAAAGGCATCTTACATATGATACCAAAAGCATGATCCATAAAAGGAAAAAATTTATAAACTGGACTTTGTCAAATTAAAGAATTTCTGCTCCTCAACAAATGGTGCTGGAACCCTTGGATGCCCACGTCAAAAAGAATAACACTGAGTCCCTTTCCTACATCAGTCACAAAATTAACTCAGAATGAATCAAAGGCCTAAATGAAGAGCTAGAACAATAAACTCTCAGAAGAAAACATGACAGTAAATCTCTGTGACTTTGGGTGAGGTTTCTTAGATAAGATACCAGAAGCACAGGAAATGAGAAGAGCAAAATAGACCAACTGGACTACATAAAAATGGAAAACTTTCATATTTCAAACAATGCCATCAAGGGCAAGAAAACCCACAGAATGAGAGGAAATATTTGCACAGCATATATCTGACAGATACATGTATCAAGAAAATATTAGTAACTCTCAAAGCTCAATAAGAAAATATCCCAGGTTAAAAAAAGGCAAAAGATTTCAACAGATCCTTGTCCACAAATAATATATAGATACCCACATAGAAGACCAATAAGATCAGACAAAAACCACGGTGTGATGAGACTCTGTGCCTGCAAAGAAGGGTAGAATTAAGAATAGGGAGAAGCGGGCGTCGGCCCCATATACCACAGGTGGAGAGTTTGAACCCGGCCTCGGTCAAACTGCAACAAAAAAATAGCCAGGCATTGTGGCAGGCGCCTGTAGTCTCAGCTACTCAGGAAGCTGAGGCAAGAGAATGACCTAAGCCCAAGAGCTGGAGGTTGCTGTGAGCTGTAATGCCACAGCATTCTACCAAGGGCAACAAAGTGAGACTTTGTCTCTAAAAAAATAAACAGGGAGAAGCTGGAACTCTCATGCCCTGAAGTGGAAATGTGAACTGGTATGGCCACTTCGGCAAACAGTTCTGCAGCTTTTAAGAAAAGTTAGAAATACACCACACGATCTAGACTTTCCACTCCCAGGTGTTACTCAGGAGAAGGGGAGTATATGTCTCCAGTAACCTGTGAACAAATGATTACAGCAGTTTTATCTGTTAATAGCCCAGAACTGTGAACAACCCAGATGTTCACTGAAGAGGGAATGGGTAGGCAAACTGGAATGATATATAGCAATAAGAGGAACTGAACTTTATTTTTCTTTCAGTGTAAAACTTTGGGAGAATTTAACACTTATGGAAGAATTTCTAAAGGATGAATCCCTAAAATTGGAGTGGTTCAAAATTTGTTGGATAATGCTAATCTGTCTTCTAAAAGAGTTGTCCTAACTTTATACTCCTAAAATGGGAATCTTTTCTCTATATCCTCAAAACATTGGCTATCATTCCCATTTGATCTTCCCCTCAGGGACAAAAACTGATACCTCAATTTGTAGTTCTCTTTAGCAAGGTTAAAAAATCTTTCATAACCTTGTATATTTCTACATTTATGAATTTATAACTCCTAAGTTTGGCCCATTTTTCTATGACTCGTTTAGTCTTTTTCTTGTTTATTCCTAGTAGCTTGTTACATAATTATGACCCTTTGTTATACATATGAGAAATGTTATTCTTTTTTTTATTTTTTTTGTTGCAGTTTGGCCAGGGCTGGGTTTGAACCCGCCACCCTCGGTATATGGAGCCAGCACCCTACTCACTAAGCCACTGGCGCTGCCCGAGAAATGTTATTCTGCATGTTATCATCTATCAACTTTATTTTTAGCATCAAGTAGAGCAATTTTAGGAACTTTCTAACTAGTCAAACCTGTCAATTCTTTTCTTATTTCCTTGTGATCTTCACAAGGCTAATGAGTGACTCAGGGAAGCTGCCCCTTACCCAGTGAGACCAGGGTCCTGTAGTTCTCCAGCATCACATCCCTGTACAGATCCTTCTGGGCAGGCTGCAGCTGCTGCCACTCCTCCTGGGTGAAGTCCACAGTCACGTCCCTGAATGTCACTGTCTCCTGCAAGAGGAAACCCACATCTGCTCACCGCAGGACCCTCTTCACAGAGGCCTAGAGAAATGGCCAGAAAGGCTAAGAGGATTTAGGTGAACCAGATAGGATGCCCTGCAGTTATTTCAACAAGGTGCAAGGTTCTGAAGGGACCACTCTGTTTTCCTAGTGTCTAGTTATACTGGGGGGGTTGGAAGGGCTGTGACAGAAAAATAAATCAAATATGAGATGGTCTGGAACCAAAGTCACAGCTTTGAGACTGAGATGGAAAGAAAGCAAAGGCAGAATGGCTCTGACCTGGTGGTTTGATGCACACAGTAGAAGCACAGCTAGGCAAAACAATCTGTAGCATCCAGGACAGCTAACCTAAGTCTCACTAAGCACCACGCATCGAGCCAGGTTCCAGGATATAGACACAAAGGTTCAAGAACTAGTTCGTCATGGGTGAGGCAGATGGAAACACATGTGCAATTTGGGAAACACAACCATGAAGGCATGAACAAAGCTCTAGAGGCACCTGAGTAATGCCAGCTTTAGGGGCATTCAGGAAGACTTTGGAGAGGTGACAGTACAGGCTGTGGGGTCTGAGGAAGATCCTAATTAGGAGAGAGAGCTCAGATCAAGAGTGACACTTCACCCCTCACTCATTCACGCTACCAATATTTATGTCACCATTAATGGAGTGTCTACTATGTACCAGGCACTGGGAATGCAGCTGTGGACACGAAATACACAGTTCTGGCACAGGGTTTTTCCTCTCAACTCAGACTTATAAACAATGACAAAAACAAATGACTAATGCTCACTAACTATGTGCTACATGCCAGGCATCACTCTAACCCCTTTATACATACCATCTCAATACTCAACCCTACCAACCAGGTGTTCTTACAAGCTCCATACTTTCATGGGGGCAAATTGAGGCAAGTGAAGTCACACGGAAGGAGTAGCAGTGTCTTAAACCCAGTCCAGCTCTCTGCCCCCACCTCTGGTGCCCTCACCCACATGATCTAAGTGAAATTACAGCCCAAGAGTGGTTTTGTCCAAACTAGCCCCTGGGAGGGTGGTGTGTCTTCTACCTGTAAACAAGACAGTTGAATAAATACTGCAGAGTGTTCCAGATCACAGGTAATCCTGAAGATATTTCCAGAGAAAACACTTAATAGTTGACCTCATCCATAGTGTGGTGAATGCCTGTGCCTACCCTTCCCATAGCACTGGGTGCTCATCATCTATGTGGCTCTGGACTCAAAGGGACAACTCTCAGCGTGCAAGGAAAGAATGGTGTTCTGAGCATGGCCCTCATAGGAGACATCCCTAGGCCCTGCATTTTCTATTTCATCACCTGGGGCTTTCAAAGTTGTTTTTAATTGTTAACCACATGAAAAAAAATCTGCATAGTTAATCAAGAAAAATGAACTTCCAGTTTCTCTTTAAACACCAGAATATCTGGCCACGGGCATGAGCATGAACTCAGTTTCCCTGTTCCTAGCTGCCCTTCTCTAAGTCTCAGTTTCCTCATCTGTTAAATGGACATGATGAGAGTTGCTACCTACGAGGGTTGCAATAAAGATTAAAGCAGCTGGTGCATACAAATGCCTGGTAAAGCTCAGTTATTACTACTATTACTATAATAATTACTTGTCAGTTTTTAATACAGAGGTTTGTGACAACACTGAACTGGGTCCAATATACTGCTATTGTTACTGTCAAGATGATCATTAAATCAGAGAAAGACTTGCGCACACATATATTCACCCTATCATTATTCATAATAGCCAAAAAGTGGAAACAACCCAAACATCCACCAACTAGTAAGTGGGTAAGTGCAATATGGAGTAGCCATACAGAAAATATTATTCTGTCATGAAACGGAATGATGTTCAATACATAGTATCCCATGGATATAAACATCATGTATGCTGAGAACAGAAGACAGTCCAAAAGGACCACATGGCACATGACTCCACTAATAAAAAGTGTCCAGAATAGGCAAACCCATATAGACAGATTAGTGGTTGCCAGGAACTGGGAAGTGATGGGGGGAAAGGGGAGTAGATGCTTGAGGGTATATGGCTCCTTCTGCAATGATGAATATGTTCTGAAATCAACTATAGTGATGGTTATACAACTTTGCAAATATATCAAAAGTTAATGAATTGTGCACTTTGTGGTATATGAAGTGTATCTTAACCAAGATATCAAAGAAATAAAGATGTGACAACCCAAAACTCCCAAATAACTCAACTAACACATTTATATAGCAAAATAAATTCCAGCGAGATTCAAAAGTTCCCTGTTAGCATTCAAATGATAAATGGTAACAAGGAAGAAGATAGAGGTGCTATTTGACCTGTGGACCAAGGAAACTCTTTCATAGTTTAAAGATGAAAGTGGCTATTACAGCAACAGAGATCAACAGATTTGACTTTTAAAATATGAAATGCTTACCTGTGGAAAGAAAGGAAGCAGGAAAAAAATTAAAAATATGAAATGCTGTTGTACTGAAAATTTAACTAAACTAAATAAGAAGGAAACAAAAACTGAATCCAGGAATAATATTTGCTATAAATGTTTACACACACACACACACACACACACACACACTTCTGTAAAATGTCTAAGAATACTAAGATTCCGATAGACTGAGAAAGTGCATGATAGATCATTTACCTGCTGGTAGAAATGACTAATAATCATTCTTTAAAAATTTAAATTCGCCAATTATATGAATAATGCTACTCAGAAAGAGATCTCATGATACCATTTATCACGTATCATGCCCAAGGTTTATACATTTGTCATCCATATACATTTGTCATTTATATCCAATGCACCAAATTAATAATAGACCACAACCAGTGTAAACCAGCAGAGACCCTTTCCAACACATGGTAAGAATATATACCACCACAACAGATTTGGAAAGTAACACAAAGACTTATGAAAGTCTCAGTAAGTTCCTACCTAATGATGTAGGGGTAGAGGGCACATTTCCTGGGTGAAGGCCACAACTACTTCTTGGACTTCACCTTACATAAAAGCAAACTATGTAACCTAATTGTATGTACTCTTATATCAATCTGAAATTTAAAAAAAAAGACTTATGAAAGTCCTCAAAAATATCCAAACCAATATTCCTCTTTAAGAAATCACTCCTAAAGAAATCACTCCTAAATACAACACAAGGAAACATATCTGCACAACCTGCTCTTCTGTGATACTGTTTGTAACTATGAATACCAAAACATGTCCCATAAACAAAGAAAGGAACCATTAAGTAAGCCAGGGTGTGGCCACTAGATAAAACTTTTATGCAGTCATTAAAACAGATGTTACAGGCTCGGTGCCTGTGGCTCAAGCGGTTAAGGCGCTAGACACATACACCTGAGCTGGCGGGTTCAAATCCAGTCCAGGCCCACCAAACAATGACAGCTGCAACCAAAA
>CAUYON010126207.1:0-14959 GCA_963573935.1 Arctocebus calabarensis
AAAAAAAAAGTTACATAAAGGATAGATAAATTGGAGATGTAGGAATTAGCAAAACACAACAATGACAAAAACATAAGGATGTTTTCTGGCACTAAAGAGAGGCTCAGATCTTCAAGTCAAAGGGGACTGCTGGTTTGCATAAAAATTTCCCCACCTGGACAATTACTATAAAATGGTAGAATGAAAAGAAGGATCACATATATTTAAAACATTTAGTGAGGAAAAAAATAGATCATTTACAAAAGAATTAAACTGTCATTAGACTTTTCATCAGCAATTCTGAACACTAGGAGGCCATGCACGTGCCTTTAAAGCTCTGCAAAAGAAGCATTTTATACTAGGACCTTTGTTCTTCAGGGGGAAAGGCAGCATTTTAATGGATTTTTATACCCAGCCAGGGTATTCATCAATCATGATGACAGAATAAATGTACTTTCATGTGCACGAAAGCTTGTAAAGTTTATTTTTCATACATCCTTTTTTTTTTTTGGAAATTATTTAAGGGTATGGGGTCAGTAAACTGAGAGAGTAAATCCAAAAAGTATAGATCCAAACCAGGAGAGCCAAGAAAGTTAGTTCCAGGAAGCCAGGTATGCAAGAGGCCTAGCAAATAATCAGTTTGCACTAATGCAAGCAGGACTCTACCTGAGGGAGGCCTCCAGAAAGGGACAGAAAAATGAAGATGTTGGAATAGCTCAATGATTTACTAAACATACAGAGTACTTGAGATAAAATGGGAACCAAAAACTTCCTGGGAGAGAAAAAGCAATACCAAAAAAGCGATGGTCCAAATAAGAAGCAACTGCTTCCAGTTAGTGTAAAAAGAGTAAACTTGATTCCAAGTACTAGACAAAGTGAGTAAAGAGCTGATCGATACCAAAGGTTTTACTATTCAGCCACTAAAAAAGATGAAGATTTTATTTATTTATTTATTATTATTTTTTTTTATAGAGACAGAGTCTCACTTTATCACCCTCGGTAGAGTGCTGTGGCTCACACAGCTCACAGCAACTGCCAACTCCTGGGCTTAGAAGTGATTCTCTTGCCTCAGCCTCCCGAGTAGCTGGGACTACAGGCACCTGCCACAACACCCGGCTATTTTTCTGTTTTGCAGTTCAGCCGAGGCCGGGTTTGAACTCGCCACCTTCGGTATATGGGGCCGGCACCTTACTTGATGAGCCACAAGCGCCGCCCAAAGATGAAGATTTTATATCCTTTGTATTAACCTGGATGGAAGTAGAACACATTGTTTTTAGTAAAGCACAAGAATGGAGAAGCCAGAATCCTATGTACTCAATCCTGACATGAGGGCAAATAATGACCTAGTACATGGTGTAAGGTGGGGGAAGGGGAGAGGAGAAAAAGGGAAGGAGGGAGGGTGGAGGGTCATGGTGTGTGGCACACCTTTTAGGGGTGGGACACAATTATAAGAGGGTCTTTATCTAACAAATGCAATCAATGTAACCTAGTTCTTTGTACCCTCAATGAATCCCCAACAATTAAAAAAAAAGAAAGAAAAGAAAGAACATGCATCTTCTCCCAACCAAATAAGAGAGCTAATCAGAATCTCATGGAAAATCCAAAAGCTGTGCAAAGCATGATGTGATTCCAAAGCAAATAAAAATGGGGCAAATGTTTCAATAAATGATGGCGTATAATAAAGGCAATTCCTTTGTAACAATACTTGGTACGTGGAATTGAAGATACTACCTTGCTTGTATAGTAACAGAAATACAATTCTATCAGGATGTTACATCTGCAGTGAACTATCTCAACATAGTAACTTTTTTTTATAATCAACACCCAACAGAAATTGGCAGAGAAGAGCTGGGAAAACTGTTGGAGGGAAGGATTGAGGAACCACTGCCCTTACCTTACAAGGAGTAAGTTGGGAGTTAAGTTGGGAGTTAAGACGTACTTTCTGTAGTTCACAGAATAAAAAATAGAAGATTAAGTATAATTATTAACTTATGGAACTAAATTAGTAGAAGTAAAACCAAGTGATTGTTAAACTATAAAGTGGAGTGTGTAAGTGAGGTCAAATCTCCTTGGGAAACAGTGAAATGGAAGTGGACATATCATTCGGAGATATTGGAGTAACCACTGGAAGTACAAACAATAGAGCACATTGTTTATAATGATTATCTCCAGGGATGGCTGCGGAGGGAAGGGTTGAGCAAGAGGCCATTCTTACCATTGTAAGCTCTTTGTACTATTCATTTATTTTTTTTTCTTTAGTCATGTGCATATATTACTTTTATTTTAATTGAAATCCTTTCTGCACAGAAATTTGCCACAGAAGTTGAAACAAATTATCAAATCAACTTAAATGAACTTAAAGCAATAGATTATTTGCTGTAAAAATATTGTCCTTTATGGAGGGTATTTCCCCAAGGGAAGTGAATAGTATATCAAAGAAATCAACTTCTTCTTAAAGACTATTTTTTCAATAGCAACAATATCCAACTTTTAATTGCTTTATTTTAAAAAGATTTTTCATGCTAAGTTGAATTCAAAGCACTCAGAGTGTAATCTGGAGAAGCTTCCAGAGGACTCCATTTCTCTAGAAATTTGGGGTTTATGTACACAATGTTTCAGAGGCAAATGAGTTGGTCTCTTAAAAATCTAAATACACCTGGGTGGCGCCTGTGGCTCAAAGGAGTAGGGCTCTGGCCCAATATGCTGGAGGTGGCGGGTTCAAAAGCAGACCTGGCCTTAAAAAAAAAAAAAAATCTAAATACACCTTTAGGTAACATAGTACTGAATTAGGTTTAAATAATTCTTCTTTTTAGGCAACCAGCCTGATGTGTGAAGTTAGAATTTCCACATGTTTCTTGCTCTAAAAGAGTGTGGGAAAAGACAGATTGGAATTCTTTTCCTATCAGCAATCCCATCTCATCACCTGGAGAGCACTTGTCAAATTTCAGGATTCAACTCACATAATCCTCTCAGTGTTATAACTGTGCTGTCACTGTGCCCAACACCCAGGGCTGTCCCTGAATTGTTTGTATGTTTATCTGCATCTTAAGTAGACAGGGGAGCATTTCCTATCCAGCTTTGAATGTTCTCATGCCTAGTACAAGGCCTGTCACCCGATTGCAACCCAGTTAATTGTTTTGGGATGGATAGATGAGCTCTTTGCTCTTTCCAGATCTGATTTTTATTTGTTTTTGCATATATTAAATATTCAATGAATTGGTTCATTTGGGAAAAAAGAATTCATCATAAAGGACATAGAAAAAAGATATAAGTTTTTTGAAAATGAGAAGAAAAATGCTAAATTGTCAACTAGTAGAGTTGCACGGAGACCATTTTCACACTGCCCTGCCATTCCATATTTTTTCTACTCCATTATTTTCTCCTCTCTCTCTTTATTTCCCACCTAATTCCAAAAAAAAAAAAAAAAAAAAGGATTTGAAGTGAAATAAAACACAATAAAACTTACATGACTGTAGATCAGAAATAGCACAATTAGTAAGACAATTGTACCACACCCAGGAAATGCATTCATTTATTCTGTAACTATTCATTGATCATCTATGTGCCTGGCAATGTGCTTGGCATCAAGGATGGAAAGGTGATATGTCCCTGTTCACATGGAGATTACACAGTAGCAGAATAAAGTTCTTTCTCTAATTGATGGTAAATTTGGTTCTGAGATTTCAAATTACAAAGGCACAGCCATGGCACTCTATGGGCAACATAGTGAGACTCTGTCACAAAAAGAAAAAAAAAAAAAAAAGGAAAATTCATGTGCAAAGAGTAATGAGGATCAAATTGTAATTTCAGAGAGGAAAAGGCTAGGGTAGGAATGCAACTCAAAGTTCAGTAAGAGATCTCAAAGGGGTTCTCAGCTACCAAGGATGACTCGTTGTCATATTGTGTTTCAGAAAAGTTTCTATATTCCCCCAGACATGTAAATTAAGAATATTGAATGAGAGTATCTATAGACATGAAAGCACAAATAAACATTAGTTATTTATAAAGGACACTAAGTAATGTTTCAATAGGGACTTTGCTGAGGACACTGAAGTATATGTCATGCAGACCCAATGTCAGAGGACAATTATGTCTCCCAGAGCTTCTATTTTATGTCTCCATTCCAAGGGAGTAGACACCTGATTCTAGTCCATTGGAATATCCCTTATTTCCAAGGGCTTAAAATAAAAATTAATTTTATAGAGAAGATAAATTAAAATGTGTTGCATTCCTACATTTATAGACTGAGTCATCCCAATATATGTTGGGGCTTTTCTTGGGTTACTGAGGATTTTTGTGTAGTATTGCAGTTATCTGCCCTGTGGACTTATTATAAACCCGAGAATCAGACCCAAGCCATTTGACGAAAGGCCTTTATTTTTGTTTTATTTTATGTAGAATGCCCTCGGTAGAGTGCCATGTTGTCGCAGCTCACAGCAACCACCAACTCTAGGGCTTAAGCGATTCTCTTGCCTCAGCCTCCCAAGTAGCTGGGAATACAGGCGCCTGCCACAATGCCTGGCTATTTTTTTTGTTGCAGTTGTTTAGCTGGCCCAGGCCGAGTTCGAACCCGTCACCCTCAGTGTATGTGGCTGGTGCCGTAACCACTGTGCTATGGGCGCTGAGCCAACAAAAGGCCTTTAACAACAATCTAAGGAAGGCATTACTGGGCCTTAGTAGAGGTGACCTTGAGAAAATAGAAGGGGATAGCTGTATAGAGCCATATAGGGAGAGAGTCAAAGCATGTGCCTAGCTCTGAGAGGGAAGTTCAAGATGGGTCTGAGATTTTAAATACCAGTGACCAGAGAAGAGATGAGAGAAGTCAGAAGAAGATGGCTTGGAGGAGAAGAAAGATACATTTGGACATGGAAAGTTTGGAAGATATGCAGTGGCTCATAGAGCTGCCAGATCTAGAGCTTGGGAGTGAGATCTTGTTTGTGTGTGTGGTACATATGGGTGTGTGAGTGTGTTTAGGAGTCAGGTTTGCTAGATGGCTAAATGAACAAAGAACAGAAGTGAATGTCATGTGAATAGAAAGTTTAAGACAAAATCTTAAGGCCTTGTATTCACAGGGTAGGGAAAGAAAGTGGAGACCTAAAAACATACAGAGGAAACTTTGGGACTGTAGGAGGAGGTGACCCAGGAAATCTTCCTATAGGCAAAACCTAGAACTGTTATAATTCTAGGAATGAGTAAGAAGTCTGTTACAACAAAGGCTGTGCTGAAGTTGAGCAACATGAAGTCAGAAGTCACTGGATTTGAAAAGGAGGCAACCTTCTCAAAAGTTTCCAGAGCCCAGGTGCACATTTGAAGAGTAGTAAGAAGAAACAAATGGATGAGTATAGAATACCTTTGAAGACATTTAGCAGAGAAAGGAGAATTGAGATAGGATGGGAATGTCAGGAGCAAGATTTTTAGACTTAAGCAGGCAGAAAGGAAAGAGTGAGAGAAAAGGGAGAGATTGAAGACGGTGGGAAAAGAGGATACAAAATTGATAAAGCAAATTTCTGGAGGGAGCAGGAGATGTGTCAGGTTCTAAAGCAGCAAGGGTGCTTCTTCCCCAGGGAAGGAAGAGTGAAAGACGCATCTGTGATGATATAGATGGAAAAGCTGAGGTAGCGATGGGGGAGATCAAGGAAATAGTAATTGAGTGGTCTTGGTTTCCTCCATAAGAGGAAAATTCGGCTCAGCGCCCTTAGCACAGTGCGTATGGCGCCAGCCACATACATGGAGGCCGGCAGATTTGAACCTGGCCCGGGCCTGCTAAACAACAATGACAACTGCAACAAAAAATAGATGGGCTTGTGGCAAGCACCGGTAGTCCCAGCTACTTGGGAGGCTGAGGCAAGAGAATCGCTTAAGCCCAAGAGTTTGAGGTTGCTGTGAACTGTGACGCCATGGCACTCTATCGAGGGCAACATACTGGGACTCTGTCACAAAAAAAAAAAAAAAGAAAGAAAGAGGAAAATTCATGTGCAAAGAGTCATGAGATGAGGATCAAATTGTAATTTCAGAGAGGAAAAGGCTTGGGTAGGAATGCGACTCAAAGCTCAGTAAGAGATCTCAAAAGGGTTCTCAGCTACCAGGAAAGGATAAAACTGAGTGAGTACTTCGTTGTCTCTAAATCAGTAAATAATTATGAGCTAGAAGTGTTAGCAGAGCAGGGAAACTCAAGGATAAGGAAATGCCCACAGATAAGATGGAGGAACCAGGCTGTGGTGATAAAGTTCAAATTCTTGGAGATCAAACAAAACCGTGTGAACTGAGGATCTCTGGGGATGTGCCGAGAACTGGAAATGAGCTCAGTGCCAATTACGATCTCTGTAGGTTTGGGCCAGTGTATTAGAAAGAAGAGTTCTTGATGGGATCAACCATGCAGAGCGCATAGCACAGGCACGAGGGTGAGCGGAGCAGATGGAAGTCCTGAGGGGTGTGGGGGTGGGAAATCAAATGAAAAACCAACATGACTCTCCAGTAGCCAGAGAGAAGACACTGGTGAACAATGATGACTGAGAAACCACGGTCCAAGGGCCTCAGGCCAGATGGGAGAGTCCCACTCTGACTCTCACGTGGGAATAGAGCTACTTTGTGAGTAGTTCTGTCCACAAAGCAATTTATGCAATGAAGAGTAGGCATTTGTAGGGTACTGTGTCATCAGTGGCTTCGTCAAGACTGCACGTTTAAAAGGGTACCTCCTCATGCAGCTTGTTTTTTTTTTTTGCCAGATTCAAACTTATAGATTGTTGGGGTTTTTTTTTCTTTGACTCCAATCATAGCTCACTGCAGCCCCGAATTCCAGGCCTCAAGAGATCCTCTCACCTTGGCCTCCCAGAGTGCTGGGATTACAGGCATGACCCACAGCACCTGGCCTGTCTCTTGTGGCTTCCTGATGCATATAGTGTCACTTGGTTTAAGCTAAGTCATGAGTTTTCTTTTTGCCTTTTCTAAAAAGACAATGCCTTGATGGAGACCATACATTAAGAATAATCAATCATTCACCCTGAGCCATGAATGGAGCTTTGGTAGGACTCAGTGGAGGTAGTGGGAGAAAACACTGAGCATCAAAGGATGGAGGGTGGAAATGCCTCCTAAGGAAGAAAGGGGAATAGAAGGAGAAGCTGAGGGTGCTAAGTCTAGCTCACCTGCCTGGCCTAAAAGAGCAGTCTTTGCGAGGCTTAGAAACAGCAGGCCCCATGGACAGGTGAGTGCAAGGATGCTTGGAGTTTGACTCTCACTTGGTGAGCTTGAACATATTTTTAAATGCTATAGTTCATCTTCTTGTATGTATAATACTGGCTTAAGATGCTGCTATTTCAGGTGGCCATGGGAGATCTACATCATCTATTGTAGTTAGCAGTGCTGCAAGTCATAAATGTGGGCCACAGATGCCATTGTTAAATTTTCTAGTACAGACATTTCAAAAACAAAAATGAGATAAAGGAAATGAATAATATAAATTTTTTTTTTTTTTGAGCAGAGCCTCAAGCTGTTACCCTGGGTAGAGTGCTATGGCATCACAGCTCACAGCAACCTCCAATACCTGGGCTCAAGCAAGTCTCCTGCCTCTGCCTCCCAAGTAGCTGGGACTACAGGCGCCCGCCACAATGCCCGGCCATTTTTTTTTGGTTGCAGCCATCATTGTTGTTTGGCGGGCCCTGGGGCTGGATTTGAACCCGCCAGCTCAGGTGTATGTGGCTGGCGCCGAGCCGAATAATATAATTTTAACCCAATAAAACCAAAATATCATTTCAACATTAATCATATTTTTTTAAATTATTGAGATATTTCTTCCTGTTTTTTTTTTTTTTACTAAGTCTTTGAAATCCAGTGTGTATCTTACACTTACCGCACATCTTACTTAGGCCCAGCCACATTCTAGATGGCTCCGTGGCTGCAGTATGGAGGCTGGTGGCCGCCATATTGGATGGCTGAGAGATACCCTTTATCATACGTCTGTATCAAAAGTGCAGTGCAGATAATATGTGCTTGGGGAGATTAGGAAGGGGCAGCTGGAGGTTGAGCTAGGAGGTTGAGGACAGCTGGTATGGTCCGGTTGAGGAATCCTTCATAGAATTTAGATGGAATTTCAAATTAGGATGGGTGGAAGGGAAGTGGTAACAGACCATTCCAAAGCAAAAGGCTTTGGGGACTCTGAGAGTGGAGAACGAAGCAGTAAAAACTCAGCAGTCCAAGAACAAAGGTAGCAGAAAAAGTCAAGTCACCTACAAGCTTAATTCACTAAAAGCAGCACGGTTACTGTTCTCCATCTTTACAGCTGTTTCCTCCTTGCACGTGGCTTCCCCTGGCCCAAACTTACTCCCCTGTGGTCCAGAGGCCTCTCACATCCCTCCCCAAGACAGGGCGGGGTTGCAGTGACAAAACGTTGATTATCTATATCTGGGTTTTGAATTTTTAGATTTGTCCTTCACTCCGCAGCTTTTGATCCTGTACCTAGCATCATTTTATGAGGACTGAGGAAGGGCATTCGAGGGAAAAGAGGAAAGAAATTGTCCTCACAAAACAAAAACAGTATTTTCAGAATTCACTCTGCTGCTTTCCGACTGTTCCCATCAACTCTCTTATTCATTTTGATTTATTTCTATCCATAAGCAGACGAAGGCTTCTGTATGCTTTTATTGTTCTTCAAGAACAGGCCTTCTATTGGGGGAAAATAATGTCCCCACGACCACCACTTTGCCCGGTGCAGATCTTCATTAATCTGCAGCCACAGAACAGGCTTTCAGCAGCGAGCACTTTTGATGGGAATTGAATTTGATATTGCATTATGGTTGTAGGGAGTCTCACAATAGACGGTGTTCTTGTCTGTGTCTGAACACAATCAGAGAGAACCAATTAAATAATTTGGTGCAATAACGGAGAACAAAAGAGTATGAGGGCTTAAAGTGAGGGCTTCAGCATTTGCATTCTCTCATTTCTGTATCATGCTAATTAATTTGCCTCAAAACCAAAAGGAAGAACACAATGTAGGGTGGCAGAGCTCATCTGCCACACGTGGACACCTCGGCCATAGAGACCAGACCAAATGGACTCTCAGGAAAGAGGAGTGGACTAATTCCCTCCGCCGCTGTAGCAGCGTGCCCTAGAGTGGGTAGCTGGAAACAGCAAAAATATATTCTCTCCCCATTCCGGAAGCCAGAAGTTTGCAATCACAGTGTCAGCAAGGCCGCACTCCCTCTGAGGCTCTCAGTGAATCCCTTCCCTGCCTCTTCCTCGTGTCCGGTGGTGGCTGTCAACCCTCTCCCCGGCTGGCAGCTCCAGCTTTCTGATCTCTGCCCGTCATCGCCCTCGTGTCTCTGTCTTCGCGGGTGTCTTCCTCCTCTTACGAGATCACGGGTCATATTGGAGTAGGGCCCGCTCTCATGACCTCATCTTAACTTGATTCGATCTGCAAAAGGCCTATTTCCAAATAAGGTCCACAGGTACCAGGGGTTTTGTGAGGGTACAAGGCAAGCAGTTCTGGGCAATCTTGCGTCTCCATGGGAAGAAAGAAGTTGCCACTTGTGCGAATTCTGAATGACCCCCTGTTTGGCCCAGGTGGCAGCAGCAGTCGTCGTTTCCTACGCAGATGAGGAGAGAACACCCTGGAATCCCACCAGTATCTTACAGTAAATGGAAGTTTACACTGGAACCGGGGATGTGCAAATGAACACAGTGAGCAGCCCCAGGGGACAGCCACTTGCTCAGACTGTGGGATAGCTTCCCTCAGATCCTCCAGATAACAAGCCCCAGGCCCTCTGATTCTCGGTGGTCACTTGGTTTAAGGTTGTCCTCAGCACACAAATGGCCATTGCTCCTGCAGTGGGTGCTTCTGTGCCAGCAGGAGCTGGGCGGGGGAGTTAGTCCCTGCTGCACCCATCACCTCTAACCCTCATCCACGTGTGCAGCATGCCATTCCCCAAACTTTATCCTGGGTTTCTGCAAAGCACAATAAAATAGACGGATAAAAAGGAAGGTGCTAAGGTGCAGCGACTCGGTTCTGTCCAGTAGCTGTGTCTGTCACCCTGCAGGGTACTAAGTGATGCTCTGGACAAACATCACTCTTACCTGTGACCTAAATAAATGGCATCTCTTGTATAGTCTGCCAGGAGTGCATATTTCTAACTCTTAGCTGAATTAATGGCCATTATATGTGTTGTCAGCAAGGAAGGAATGATAATTAATAGTGGATGCAAGTTCATGTACACATCAGTCAGCCCCCTAAGAGAAGGAGCCACGTGGGATTTATCAGGTAAAGCGGTGGGTTAGAGCGCTTGGGCTCTCTCACTTTTCAGAGATGACCTAGTTTTAGTTATTTCATAAACGAAAAGGACACCAGGATGGACGTGGCATTGGCTTTGGGCTGGATCTTGTGCGAGTGGCCCAGACTCAGGAAATAGCGAGTTGGGACTTGGAAGAAGAATGTGGGGAGGTGGGCCTGGCTCCTCCAGAAGCTGCATTTTCTGGTTGCCACCACTCCATGACTTAGAGTTTGCCTCTGTCTACTTTGAAGTTCAGGTTGTGTCATGAGACACGTACTGGGGCTGTAAGAGAAGGAAGCTGAAAGAGACTGCAGTGGAGAAAACAAAGCATTGGGAGTCAGACCCACAGGTAAATTCAGGCCAACCCACATGCTTGCGATGTGATAGGTTACTTAATATCTCTGAGTCTCAGTTTCTTCATCTGTAAAATGGGACTCATTGCGCATTCCACACTGGGGTCTTGGGAACCTTGGGGATGCAATGTGCCAAGTCTCAGGCAGATTGTGATAGCCCTATAAATATTAGTTCCTAAATGACTCTAAATATTTATTAGGCCTGAGAGGGTTCGTTTACCAACCCCCTTGAGGCTGATAACCTTGCCTTGCTCATCGTAAAGGCAGACTTTACCTAAACAGAGCTCCCCACCCAACAGTTTTACATCACGGCACATAGAGAAAATGATAGTACTTGTGTACTACCCTGGAATAAAAGATGATACTGCTCACCAGGTACCCCAAATCCTGCCTGGTCATATTACCAACCTCTGTTAACCTGAATGGCCATTTTATGAAGGGCACTGCTGGTCAGGCGGGAGGAGCCTGTGGAGGAGCCTACCTTCCAACAGCTGGAGATGGTCCATTCACTTCCAAGGCTACTGTCATGGGGAAGTTGGGGAACTGGACTTCATGGTACTAGTTAAGGACCCAGGGCACTCTGTGCACCCAGTGAAGTGTTGACTAACTATAAATTTAGTCTACAGTAAAAATGCTTTGAAGATATAACCACTTTAAGATAGGAAGATACTGTGAAACTTTGTAACCTAGCGGGGGAATCTGCTTGATGTAGTGTTGCTGATGTTTACTTTTACTGTGACAATAAAAAGTGACAAAGGGAAAGAAAGGAAGGAGATATCCCTGCTGTTCTCTGCAATTGCTGGCTTTTTCAGCAATCAATAAATAAAAGTGAAACTGTTGATCTCTCATTGGCTTCTGATTGGCGTGGGTGACAGGCAGCCGGACTCCTTGGTCTGGCAACAGTCTGACCAAGGGCTAGATCAATATGTCAGTGTCACATAGCAGTGTTTGTCACTAAAATCATTTGGAAGGTTGTTCAAAGAAACAAACAAACAAAAGACACAGATGCTGGGCTTTGGCACGGGCATGGGTGCATCAGTGGGCCAGGAGATCCACCACAGTGCCTGTGGTCACGGGGAGCCACGACCTGGGCAGACTCAACTAACGTCAGTGGAAGACCTGTTCCAGAGATTGTTTTCATCTATGTAGTATTTTTCTAGAAATTTTTTCTTTTTTTTTTTTTTGAGACAGAGGCTCAAGCTGTCTCCCTGGGTAGAGTGCCGTGGCGCACAGCTCACAGCAACCTCAAACTCGGGCTCAAGCAATTCTCCTGCCTCAGCCTCCCAAGAAGCTGGGATTGCAGGTGCCACCACAACTCCTGGCCATTTTTGTTGTTTTTGCTGTTGCAGTTGTCACTGCTGTGTTAGCAGGCCCAGGCCAGTTCAAACCCGCCAGCCTCGGTGTATGTGGCCGGTGCCCTACTCACTGAAATAGGGGCAGCCCAGAAATTTGTTATTGTGTTAAAATATATGTAGAATTTACCATTTTAACCATTTTTAAGTGTGCAATTCTGTGGCATTAAGTACATTTATAATTTTATGCAACTACCACCACTATCCATTTCCAGAACTTTTCATCATCCCCAACAGAAACTCCGTGTTCATTAAGTAATAACTCCTCATTCCTCCTTCCTGCAGCCCCCATCAACATTCTATCTCTAGGACCTGGCTTCTCTGTCTTAGGCAATTCAGGCTGCTATAATAAATCACAACTGACCAGGGGGCAGAAACGTTTATTTCTCACATTTACTTCTGAAAACTGAAGTCCAAGATCAAGGTGCCAGCACAGCTGTGTCCTGGTGAAGGCCCTCTTCTGTGTTGACGGCTGTGTCCTGGTGAAGGTCCCCTTCTGTGTTGACGGCTGTGTCCTGGTGAAGGCCCTCTTCTGTGTTGACGGCTGTGTCCTGGTGAAGGTCCCCTTCTGTGTTGATGGCTGTGTCCTGGTGAAGGCCCTCTTCTGTCCTGACGGTTGTATCCTGGTGAAGGCCGTCTTCTGTGTTGTAGAGATAGCCGAAGGTCCTCACTTGGAAGGTTAGGATTTCAACATACGAATTTTGGGGGACAAAACATTCAGTCCCTAACATTCCCATAAACATAATTATACCATATGTGCCGTTTTGTGACTGACTTGGTTCAATTTAGTGAAATGCTTTCAGGGTTCATCCAGCCTGGGTTCATTATAGCATGTGTTGGAATTCTGTCCCTTTTTCAGGTACAATAATATTCCTTGTATGTGTCCATATATATCACATGTTGCTTATCTGTTCACCTGCTGAGGGACATAGGGTTGTTTCTGCCTCTTGGTTATTGTGAACACTGCTGCTGTGAACGCGGGTGTACAGGTGGGACGCTTGGGTTCCCGCTTTCAGTTCTTTGGGGTACATACCTAGGAATCGCATTATTGGATCATATGGCAATTCTGGGTCTACTTTTTTGAGGAAAGGCCAAACTGTTTTCCATAGTAGCTGCACCATTTACATCCTCACCAGCAACACATGAGGTTTCAATTTTTACAAGTCCTCACCAGCCCTTGTTCTTTTTTGTTTGTTTGTTTGTTTGTGGTTTATTCATCCTAATGGGTGTGAACTGGTATCTCATTGTTGTTTTGATCTGTAGCTGTTTAATTTTGTTGCTCACAGGAACTGTGTGAGGTGGGTATTACCAGCCTTGGACTTGAGAGATAAGGAGATGGAGTCCAGGACAAGGTGGCACAGACAGCGTGGTGGCAACACCGGGGTTCAAAGACTTGTCATCTGCAGATACATGTTGTTGCAGTGACTGTCTAAAGAAATCCTGTGGAAAACCTCAGATGAAAAGTCCTTCAGTGAACAACACCTTTTCATCTTTTTTCTAAGTCCAAATGGTCCCAATTTCCTTAAATTGAGGTCAGCTTGCCTACATTTCTGCTGCCTTCCTCAAATATGGCAGCACCATGTTCCCATCCGAGTCCAGAATCCTTCTATTTTTTCCCCCTTCATGTAACCAAATATTATTGCCAAGGATCATGGAACAACCCTGAGAACAAGGATTCACGTCACTGTCATGGCCAGGCTCCCAGAAATAAGCCCGTGCAGCTCCCTCTCTGATGTGGACGCCCTTCATACGTGACTCTCCCAGCCGTGCAGGTGAGGCCCTAACAGGTGCCTGATGTGATCCACATGTAGCTAATGAACTTTCTTTCCTATGAAATTCATCTCACCTGCTACTCCCAGGGCAGGCCGGGGAGAGTTCGGAGGGAAGGAAGGCTGAGTGTCCTGGTGCTCTTCTGAGCTTGGAGCATCTGTAGGGCTTGTTACTTGTCTACCACCTGCAGGGAGAGAATGAATTCCGCCATGGAGAACTTCTTTGTAGTTAAAAGCTTCAGAATATAAAAGTCCCCATACACTTTGTATTTGCACATTTTGGGAAATATACAGACATAATGAAAGTTATTTTGAAATCTCTGAGCAAAAGAAAATTTAATAGGGCAAGATGACTGCTATGGAAATACCCCCCCTGGTTTGTGTGGGTGGTGGGAGAGAAGTTTCTCCTCTTCCAAAGTCATGCTGGTGTTTGAGTGGAGAGAGAAATTGTCCCCTCAACCAATCGGCTGTACAGTTTCTCTGATGGGTTAGGAATGGGCTTGGGTAGATATTGTGCTGTCTGATGTGGAGAACTCCCCAAATATTGGATGTTAGTCCTTGGTCCCGAGATTCCCAGGGTAGGAAAATAAACCATTTTGCAAGCTCCGCTTTTTATTTTATTTTTTTATTGTCTTTATTATTAAGTCATAGCTGTGTACAATAGTGCAATCAAGGGGTACAATGCGCTGGTTTCATATACAATCTGAACTATTTTCATCAAACTGATTAACATAGCCTTCCTGGCATTTTCTCAGTTATTATATGAAGACATTTATATTCTGCTTTTAGTAAGGTGCGCCATAGGTGTGGCCTCACCAATTACTCTCCCTCCACCTCAATCCGCTTTTTTTTTAAATTTTTACATATACAGGTGTTTATTACATTTCCACTTTTTGCCTTCACAGAATTAAAAAGGCTTAAAATTTAATAACAATAACAGTGTTTAAGATAAGGACTAGAAACAAAAATCTCGAAAAGAATGAAGATAAAGGGCAGTGCCTGTGGCTGGCCCCATATGCCGGAGGTGGCGGGTTCAAACCCAGCCTCGGCCAAAAACTGCAAAAAAAAAAAAATGAAGATAAATACATTCAGAAAAGAAATCAGACGATTACTGCATAGAAATATTAAGCAATATTAATAATAATGCAAAGAAAGTAACATTCACATTGTCAAATAAGAGTATGTCAATTATAGAATGCTTTGACTCTGAGGCTCAGCATGGAGTCATCAGTTAACTTCTTTTTTTT
>CAUYON010126210.1:0-23558 GCA_963573935.1 Arctocebus calabarensis
TAGAGTATCAATGTCTTTATATAGTGATCAAGAAAATGCCATGAAGGCTATCTGTAACAGTACGATGAAAACATTTCTGAATGTATATGAATCGTGCCCTGTGATTGCACCAATGTACAGAATTATGATTCAATAAAATTAAAAAAAAAAGCCACTAAAAACGTTTATGTCCAGATGTTTGAGTCATCAAAAGTTTTCTTTCTCTTGGGTAAATACATAGAAGTTGGATTGTTGAGTGATATAGTCGATATGTGGTAAAATTTATAAGAAACTACTAGACTTTCTTTTTAAGGCAGTTGTACTATTTTCATTCCTACTTGCAGTGTATGAGAGATCCAACATTGTGGTTAACATTCTTACCAGAGATTGGTATTGTCAGTCTTTTACAACATATTTATAGTTATTCTAAGACATGGGCAGTGACAGTTCTCTGTGGTTTTAATTTGTATTATC
The DNA here is from genome assembly GCA_963573935.1 of Arctocebus calabarensis. Taxonomy (NCBI): domain Eukaryota; kingdom Metazoa; phylum Chordata; class Mammalia; order Primates; family Lorisidae; genus Arctocebus; species Arctocebus calabarensis. The sequence goes on from CAUYON010126210.1 coordinate 454, forward strand.
CTAATGATTAATAACACAACATTTTTTCACATGCTTGTGACAAGTATTTCTTATATATCTTCTTTAATGAAGTGTCTATTTAAATCATTTACCCAAATTTAGTGAATTTTTTTTATTACAGAGTTTTGAGAGATCTTAAAATACTATACATTGAAATTTCTCATCAGATATCAGTTTTGCAAATATTTTTCCCAATGTGTGGCTTCTCATTTCATTTTCTTAACAGTGTCTTGCACAGAGTGGATGTTTTTCATTTTAGTAAAGTAAATTTTATCATTTATGTTCTTTTATGGGTTGTACCCTTTGTTCCATATTAATAAATCTTTGCTAATATTAATTTAATTTTCTCTTATATTATCCTTTGGAAGTTTTATGGTTTTAAGTTTTATAAATAGATGATGAATTTTGAATTAATTGTATGAGGTATGAGTTATGTTTTTTTTCTTTTGCACATGGGTATGTAATTAAAACACCATCTTCTTCCTCTTCATTTCATTGTTTTTGCATCTTTTAATAAATTGGTCATGTAAGTATATATTATCTTTGTTTTATTGTACTATATCTCTTATTCCCAAGATCTTTTCGTTATTATTTTTTAAATTAAGTAGAATGAGTCCTCTAATTTTGTTCCACTTTTTTAGAACTGTTTTGAGTATTTTTTTCTTTGCCCTTCCATATACATTTTACAATTAGCTTTTCTTGATATCTACAAAAAAAAATCTTACCCATATTTTGCTTGAGATTATATTGAATTTGTGGATCAGTTTGGGGGAAGTGAACATTTTGACAGTGATGAGTCTTCTAACCCATGAACATCGTGTATCTCCCATATAAATACATCTTATTTGAGTTCTTCCATAAGTATTTTAAAATCACTGCATATAGATCCTGCACACATTTTCTTCTATTTATTCCTAAGAATCTGATGTTTCTTGCTACTTTAATAGTTTAGGAAGGTTTGTCACTTTCTTTTTCTTTTCTTTTTTTTTTCTGGCTAACTGACATAGAATTGATTTTCATGTATTGATTTTGTTTTGTGTGTTTTGATAAACTCTTTTAAAAACTTTGTTTAAAATAATTTACTGATTTTTTTAATGGGTACAATTCTTTCATTTAAGGTGTATGCAATTCAGTGACTTTTAGTATATTCACAGAGTTGTGCATCTATTACTATAATCAATTTAGGAACTTATTCTTATTTCCTTAAAAAGAAACCCCACATCCCTAAGCCATCACAACTTCCCACCAACATTTTCAGCCTTAGGCAACCACTAATAACTTCCTATCTCTATGTATTTGTCTTCTCTGGACATTTTATATAGAAAGAATTGTACAATATGTGGTCCTTTCACTGAGCATGGGTTTGCAGAGTTCCTCCATGTTTCAGCACTGTCCTTCCCCTCTTTGCTTTGTTGAGGTATAATTGGCAATGAAAAGTTGTATATGATAAACTCACTTATTATTTCACGTTTGTTATGTAGTAATTTTTCAGAAATTTCTATGTAGACAATTACTTTGTCTGTAAATAAGGACAACTGTAATTTTTCAATCTGCCTGTCTTTTATTTCTTTCCCTTGTTTTATTGAATAGGCATCATGTCTCCAACTTGATATTGCAGGGAAGAGATGAGAGTGGGTATTTTTTTCTATTCCCATTCTGCGGAGTGAATAATCATTGCTTTTACTACCAGTCTGTCTATTATCAGATCAAGGAATTTCTTTTTATAAACTGCTTAGTCTTTGGTTATTTTGTGCATGTTGAATTAAGTCAAATGCGCTTTTTTTTTTTTTTGCATCTCTAAGAGCTATCATATGTTTTTCTTTTTCAGTGCAGTAGCATAAGAAATTATTTTCATTGAATTTTATAGGTTGATCCAGTTTTATATTCTTAGAACAGGCCCTTATTGGCAATAATATTATTTTATGTGCTGTATATTTACTGCTGAATTTGATTTTCCAGTGGCTAATGTTTGACTGATAATTTTTTTGTGTGTTTAATAAGTTCATGAAGAATCTTGATTTTTATATATATTTTCTTACAGTGTCTTTGTCTGATTTTAGTATCAGGGTAATACTAGCCTCATAAAATGAGTCGGGAAATATTCTCTCCTCTCTGTTTTCTGGAAAAGTTTATAGATTTTTTATTATTTGTTTTTCAAATTCTTGGTACAATTCAATAGAGAACCTTGTCTAGGTGTAGAATTTTCTTTCTAGCTTTTGATTACAAATTTAGTTTCTGTAACAGTCAAGTGCTTATTCAGGTTACCTATTTCTTTTGGAATGAAATTTGGTTGTATCTTTTAAGAAAGTGGTCAATTTTTTCTGAGTTGTTCTTTTTGTCTTCATAATATTGTCCTTTTATAATGTTAATGTCCATAGTGATGTTCCCTCTTCCATTTATGATCCTGGTAATTTGTATCTTCTGTCTTCTATTTTTTTTTTCAGTCAATGTAGAGGCTTATCAATTTTGTTAATTTTTTCAAATAATTAGCTTTTGATTTTTCTCTGTTATTTTAATTTTCAATGGAAGTGCTTTCTGATTTTGTGTTACTCCCCTTTTCTTCTGTCTGGTTTTAGTTCAGTGTACTCTTTCTAGTTTTCTAAGATGAAGGCTTCGCTCATTTATTTGAGACTTCTTTTCTAGTGTAAGCACTCAATATCTCCTTGAAATCACTGCTGTAGCTGCAGCCCATAAATTTCATACATGAGTGTGTTGCCTAGTATCTAAATATTTGTATTTTTCAGGTATTTTTTCTGTTATTTAGTTCCAGTTTAATACCATCACGGTTTAAGAACATATTTTATATGATTCGGATTCTTTTAAATTTGTCATTGTCTATTTTATACCCCATGCCAAAAAATGGAGACTGTCCTCTGACAAAAATCCTAAGAAAAATGGTGGAGAAAAATGAAAAATATACTCTAATAAGGTTAACATCTTCATATTTTAATACCTTAAAAACTATTTTCCTGCTTTATTTTTTACAATTCTTAGGTATCTTGCGTTTTGTATTTACTATTAATTGGAGATAAATTGTCTTTTAGGTGTCTTGTTTCTTATTGGCTAGAAATCAACCACATAAAAACATTGCATACATTAACTTACTTACATCTTTATACAACTTACTAGGCAGGTATTAACATTTTCTCAGTTTTTGATGAGGAAACTAAGGAACAGTGTGGCTAAGTAATTGCCCAGGATCCCAGAGTAGATGGCAGGGCGTGGCTGTGTGGACCCCCAATCAGTTCTCATTCACTCTGCTGTGCATCTCTCATGCTGAGTTACTGTATGTTCAGAGCCAGGCGAGAGAGATTCAGATGTGCAAACTAGACTACCATAGCATCCAAGAGTACAAGAAAAACCCCCAAACAACAGTAAGAAATAGTCAAACAAAGTTAAATTTACTAACTTGCTAGACAAGAGAACAAAAACTGGTGATGAAATTCTCAGAGTAGTTCACTAAGGGGAAAAGAATTGGAGGGTTTTAAATGGTAAAAAGTGCAAGGGTTGAGGTGTTTACAGTGGTGTACAGAGGTGGGTATTATGTTGCTTATGCTAATTAAGGATTGAAACTAGTACTCTGGGAAGGGCAGAATGTAAAAGGAAACTTTTCTATTACAGGTGCACACTCTATATAGTAGATGCTCAATAAATAAATACATGTTCCACGAATGAATGATCATGGCATGTCTTCATTTTTCCTTACAGTTAAGGTCAGGTGATCCTAAAAATTGGAGATCTTCTACTTTAGATTGAGAAGGTGGGAAAGGAGGAAGGAAGGTCTACACCTTTTCCTCAGTGCTCAGGCTTAAATTAATGATACACTTTCACTGAAAATTTGAGCAGCTAGCCTTATCCTCCCTCAGTGATAATCCTTCAGTTACTGCAGCTGATTATGGAATATTAGCCCATGTTATACAGGAGCTTTGTCAGATCAGCCTGTGGTTTGTCTCTCATTCCCCGAGACGCACAGAGAAATGCAGGATGAACCTGCTGGTGGGGCAATGGCCTAGACTAGAACTTCACTGCTTGCCCCGGTTCTTTTTGTATTAATAGATATTTCACCCAGTTCCAGCTTAGCAATTGAATTTCTCTGTTTCATTGTTTGCTTTTATTCTTATTGTAGCGAAGTTTTACTAAATAAACATTTTAAGGTGGAATATGCGATTGTGTACATAGCAGAGAAAAAGGGAAATGCCTGTAGAGAAAGGAATTAAGATGCATGATGTGTATGCAGTAGGAATGAGAAAACTTTGTTATGCTGTATTAAATTCTTGGCAGATAACCTCAGGCACTCTGTGAACTTCACTGGAGAGCAAAAGTGAAATTATAATAATCACATATATACATTTATTCTTGCCTGCCATAATAAAAAGCAGAAGATAAAATTTTAATTAAATTCGTTATCTGTCTTACTTTGAAATGTTAAATTTCAGAAGAAAATGAGTAATTCATCATCAGAAACTATAGATAATTTAGCCAACACTAATTTGAACCTGAAATGTATCATCATAAAGAATTCAATCAGCTCTAGGAATTAATAACTTGTTATGATGTCTGTATTAGAAATGCCCCGAGGATACCATCAAAGTTTCAGTTTTAGTTTTGCTTGAGTAACATGGAATTTAACTATTCTTCAGTATATATGTTTGTAAGGATTGAAACATCTAGCACTATTAAGAACATACTTCTTTATTCCTCATAAATAAAGAATCAATCCCCAGCCAAACTAAAATTTTCTCTATACATTTCTACTTCTTGAGATACGCCAGAGATGGGCTTCTGGGAATCATTATATTTGGAATGTGCAGGATTTTTTTTGACGAAAAGTATCAGGAAAAAAAATCTGCTCTCTCAATTTGGGACAACAAACTCTTATCTTTTACTTCGGTTTTCAGAAGATGGTATTTAAAAGTCCTTATTCATCCAGTGAACTGTTATATAACCCTTCGGTTTCTTTATCTTAAACCTTCACTGTGTGATCGCAATTTTTTTTTTCACATACATGTGGTGCTCAAGGTTTTCAAGTTTTTGTTATGTAACCAAAATTCAATTTGTCCCATGAAGCATTTATAGTAGAAAACATTGCTGGGAAATTTCAGGCTTTTCTGAAAATTCCAGTGAAAGTTTCTATCTTTTAGATGACATATGAGAAGCAACCAAGAGTGTCACACAGAAGAAAAGGCTAAAAAATTCCCTTCAAGGGCAGCGGCTAAAAAATTCCCTTCAAGGGCAGCGCTTATGGCACAATGGGTGGGGCCAGCCCTATATACCGAGGGTGGCGGGTTGAAAGCTGACTCCAGTCAAACTGCAACAAAAAATAGCCAGGCGTTGTGGTGGGCACCTGTAGTCCCAGCTACTTGGGAGGCTGAGGCAAGAGAATCGCCTAAGCCCAGAAATTGGAGGTTGCTGTGAGCTGTGACGCCACAGCACCCTACTGAGGGCGATAAAGTGAGACTCTGTCTCTAAAAAAAAAAGTTTCCTTCAAAACAAAATGCCTTTTGAATCCTTTGTGGCCACTGGCAAGCTGGGTATGTAAAGCGCTTCTTGTTTGTCTCTGGCTGTTGGTGTTCTCGTCACTTACATGAGATAACCCCTTCTCTGTTTAAAGCTCTTCATTTTTCTGTTCTGTTGAAACATGTTAATTGCAGTATTTTATAGAGTGCTCATAGGTAGGTATATTTAACCAAACTGCTTGAAAGAGATTGCGATTAAGCCAAGCATGTGTTCACATCTTTAATTTGTATAATATGTAATTCTTCAGGATGCCTGTATTTCTGCTGATTAACACAGACAAAATATAACTCATCAGATGGCTGACCTACTATAGTCCCAAAGGTGGTCTATGTGTTCCCCATCAAGGCTTCAGGACATTCTTGGAAACTATTTAAATTCTAGTTCAAATCTTATGTCCCCTGAGTTCTTGAGATTAAGGAGGTCGTATCACAGATTGATAGAATCTCCCTCTTTATTTTGTATACAGTGGAGGAGACCAGCATGTTCTCATCCTAATTAAAAACAACAGAGTGACCTCTTAATTATAGTGAACCAAAAGGGCAGTGCTTCTTCCTGTCCATTTAAAAGTCAAGATTTTGCTATTTTCCCCGACCATTTGTTACTCATTGTGATTTGGAATTATTTCTCAACTAGAATTGTGATCTCCAACAAAGTATCCTATAATTCAACTAAACAACCAAAGAAAATATTGTCTCTTTGTTGAGTAACCAAAACTCTAGGTCTGGAAAACTGTGTTTTCAAAAATTAGGTTCTATATTCAAACTTGAATGATTTTGAATTTTTATTCTCGATTTATTTCATGTTTTTTTTTGTACATACAAAATATACAGCAGGACCCTACCCTTTAAAATAACCAGAGATGAATATATCTGAAACTGACAGGATATTATGAATGGGATTCTGAAAATATATAATTTCCTTGTTTTCTCTTTTCCGCCTATGGTCTTTGGAGTCTAAATGCTGTATTGATAGGTTATAGGTTTTTCAGAAGTTTTTATTTTTAAGAATAAGAATAATACAAATATCAGGTAAATATCTTCTAGACCTCCCTTTTTTCTCTCTACCCATCTTCCCTAATTTCTTTCCCAAGGGATAATAAAAGATCCAAAATTTAGAATTGGAAACTCAAGTTGACATCCTAGTTTTTCCAATTAGTAGGTAGGTACTGGAACAAATCAGTATTATTTTTTTCAACTTCAGATTAATATGAGGGTACATTGTTTTTTGTTTCTAAGGTAAAGTTTAGATTGTAGGTGAGCTCTTAACCCAGGGGGCATGCTAAACACCCTCACATTGTGCACATCAGGTGAGATCCCACCAATCGCCATACCTCCTACCCCTTCTCCACTCTCTTTTCCTCCCTCTCCCTTGCTAGACTATACTTACTTTATTTTTCCCCTGGGATAATGTAGTTATTTATACTATATTGGTTTCCTATTACTATTGAGTACATTGGATAGTTTTTTTCCATTCTTCAGATGCTTAAATAAGAAGAATGTGTTTCATCTCCTTCCAGGTCAACATAAAAGATGTAAAGTCTCCATCTTTTATGGCTGAATTGTATTCCATGGTATCCATTCATGGTTTAATGGGTGTTTGGGTTGCTTCCATGACTTGGTAATTATGAATTGAGTTGCAATAAACATTCTGGTGCAAATGGTCCTTGTAATAAATGGGATTTTGTTCTTTTGGGTAGGTACTAATAATGAGATTGTTAAATCACATGGAAGGTTGACTTTTAGTTCTTTGAGAATTTTCCCTACTTCTTTCCATAGAAGATGTGTTAGTTTGCAATTCCACCGGCAGTGCAAAAATGTTCCCTTCTCTCCACCTCCATGCCAGAATCTGCAGCTTCAGGACTTTGTGATGTAGGCTAATCTAACTGGAAATAAGTGATATCTCAGAGTGGTTTTGATTTTTAGGAACGAATTATTTTTAAAACCTTTATTTTTCACTTGTAAAACTAGAATTATTTTATAAATTTTTTATGAAGTTTAATGCATATAAAAGGATAACACAGAGTATGACACATGAACATACTCAGAGAATTGTTACTACTATTGGCTAAAAATGATTTCAAGAAGAGTAGCAGATATAGCACTAAGTGGCAATTATCGATGGATATTAGTAGAGCCTCTTTTGGTATTTCCATTGAGGAATGAAAAGGATGACCTTCTCGTCAATTGAATTTTATGGAATTGATTGTGTCTCTGGTCTCCCTCCCTCTCCCCCTCTTTGTTTCCATGTGTCACAATAGCTTGAACAGCTCTATGCCCTAAAACTCACAGTGCAGGCATTTTAATGGCTTACCAGATTCTGGATGATCCTGCTTTGAGGACATTAAGACACTATTTCATATTGTGAGAGGCCCTCTGCTCTGGCCAACCTCCAACACATTCCAACGTTTGGCATGCTATGAACTGGCTCTGTTTAGCCCCAGAGGTACCTTGGTCTGTCCTTGCCAGGAGTTGAGTCGACTGCCAAGAGTCAGGCAGCAGAGGTGAGGCTGGGAGAGCAAAGATGAAAGGGAATAAGAGCTGGAGACAGAATCTAGTCTAAGCCAGGCCTGATTGATGTCAAGAGCCCATCACAAGGAGGTGGTGAGGGGGTGGGCAGGTGTCCAGCAGCCTCTACAGAGAACTGAGATTACAGGATTGTAGACAGCCTGGAAGCACTGATGGTAGAAGATGAACCAATGGCTGCAGAGACTGAAGCCCTGGCCAGGATCCATGACAGCTCCTGGCAATAGTTTAGGAAGCCTAGTTAAGTACCATGAGCCTTTAGCTCACAATGGCTTTTTATCTGGCAGAATTCCCTATTTAGGTCTGCCAATTTATGAGCTGGGACCCGGGGGGAGGGGGTCTTCTTTGCCTTAAGGTGGTGTTTTTCAAGCTACATGTGCTTTGGAATCACCTTTGCTAAAATATACATTCTAATTCAGTAGATTTGGAGTGTTTTGCGTTTCTAACAAGCTTCTAGGTAGCATAGATGTGTTGCTGCAGGGACCATGTTTTGAGTGGAAAAACCCTTAACAACTTTTGCTATTGGGTCTCACTAGATGCATGTGTCTTCTCTGTCTGTCTCAGTCTGTGCCACGTCCTCATGGTAAACACGAGGAGAACATCACTAATTGCAATGCTAGTCTGCACCTGAACTGGTTGACTTCCAAATTTTTGATAAAACTGGAGCCCTGACAACTCTCATCTTTATTCTTCTTGTGACAAAGCAAGTCCTCACTGAATTTAATATTGGTAGGAAAATCATACTGACAGCCTGGAGATTTCAATTATCTCCTGATGTAATTGGTTTGCCTGGGCAGAAACATCCTCTTACATACACTCACCCACTCCTCCAACAGGAGTTGTCCTCTGTCTGGTCAGCCGTCCCCACAAGAAAACAGGAGTGTCTTTGACCTTTAAATACAGGCTTGATTTTTTTTCCAGGTAGAATACAGAATTTAACAATTTATTCCATTTTCCTCAAAGGGGACGCTTTTTCTCAAACTTTGTTTTTTTATTCTACTATTACTTTTGAATGATGTCAAATCAGAATACATGCCTGTTAACTCAGCACAGTGGCCCTGTTTTGAAACTCTGAATATTGTGACTCTACAATGATGGTAGCCTTCAAAGTAATGTTTCCATGAGAGGAAAGGAGCAGAGATGGCAGAGCAAATCCCCACCTGGATCATATTTCTCAGTATACGTCTTTTTGACATTTCTTAGCACTGGGCTGACCCTTAGAAGCCCTTCCCATCCATGCTCTATCTTGCAAATTTCAAGTAGCTAGAAGGTTTTTAAGGGACTTGTCATTGTGAAAAATGTCTTGTTTTCCAGAATGAAGTCCTGGCTTCAGAAGTTTTAAGACATTACTATAAAACTTTTTTTTGTTTTTGTTTTGAGACAAGAGTCTCACTCTGTCATCCTGGGTAGAGTGCCATGGCATCATAGCTCACAGCAACCTCAAATTGTTGGGCTCAAGAGATCCTCTTGCCTCAGCCTCCCAAGTAGCTGAAATCACAGACACCTGCCACCATGCCTGGCTAGTTTTTCTATTTTTGATAGAGGCAAAGTCTCCTTCTTACTCAGGCTAGTCTCAAACTCCTGAGCTCAAGGAATCTACCGCCTCAGCCTCCCAGGGTGCTAGGATCATAGGTGCAAGCCACTGTGACCAGCCTAAAGTGAACAAGTTTAATGTTAGCGACTGCAACATACATAATTGGCAGAACAGAGACTGGCTATTCTGTTTCTTTTTCAGAAGGAAAATTGATAGGAAATAATAATTCATTCAACACTTCGTAACGAAGCACTATTTGGAAACCAAAACAAAAGCAACAGGTATATAGCATCATCCAGCCTCAAACATTCCCTTCCTGGAATTCCGCCTGCACAGGCCAGGAAACATCTTTAACGGGAGGTCCATTTATCACACAGATCTGCTAATAACTGGGTGCCTCATGTCCCGGTTATCTATCATAGGATGCCACCTAAGCCACAGACACCTTCCTTTGTATTAAGCTAATTACTTATTTTTTAAAATTGAAAATTTTCTAGACATTTAAAAGAAATTCCTTTATTTATTTTAAAGAGTCAATTATGTTGAGAATTTTTAAATATTCCACAAAAAGTCATTTTAATTAGAAAAAAATCATTTTACTTTGTTAGGAATGTCCAATTTCACTCATTGGACTCTTTTTTTTTTTCTATAATTTGGTCTATAATAAGCATTTACTAGCTGAGAGGAGGTAAACAAAACAAAACAAAAAAGTGAATAAAAGCTTTCACTTTTTCATCCACTACTGTTTAAATCTGTTAAATCAAAACAGTTTAAGCCACATTAGCAAAAATGTATTGTGTTTAAATTTGCCTCTGCTAACTTGCCCTCTCCCTTCCTTGCTTTTCTTTCTAAGATAGTTTCACATGTGTGAGGAAAATGGTCAACCGTGCGTGACATCAAACAAACAGACCTCCCTGTTCTGGGGATGTTACTGGGTGGATACTTGCTGTTGTCATTGAGGTGTGGCAGTCCTGGCTCAATCACTGTTCACCCATCTGCCTTGAGTTACCCATAGATGGTCCTCTCTAAGCCTGGTCAGTGCTTTCTGTCCACCTGGGCCTCATCTTGGCTCTAGAGAGCAAAGAAAACCTACGGAATTTTGGTTAGAGCGTCTATCCGCTTCCTGATCTGTGAAGCTACTGCCAGAACCTCTACTTCTGGGTCATGATATCCCTTCTGAGATCCAGTAGTCTTTTCTCAGGCCCTTCTGTGCACGAGGGGACCAGAGGGAAACCCTGGGTTTAAACTGAGTTCCTGTCATGGTGGACACTTTTCCTCCTTCAAGAGAAACCTCCATGTCAGTGCAAGGGTGACCTTAAAAGTGCCTCCTCCAAGATTTACAAAGGAGGACAGGACATGCACCTGCCATTCACCAGTGAGCTTCGCCTCCCTTATGGGCTTTACAGTCCCACAGAGGAGCATCAGTCTCCCGTCCCTGACTCTCTGTCCCACTCCCCTTTCTTTGTCTAACCCTTTCCACTTCATGGATGTTGGGGGTGGGGGATGTCAGTCTTCAGGTTGCTATGCAAAAATTTTAGAATTTGTGCAATCAGATACAGGTACATCAAAGGAGAGATAAAGAGTTTAGCATATTCTATTTCTTCTAGCCTAATTGTTTTGCCATTTCCTGCTGTGGACTGATAATTATCATGGCTTAGTCCCTATAGATAGTGATAAGGGAAAGAGTATTAGAGATAGCATTGCATTATTTAATATTTGCAAAATGATTGCCCTCATTAAGATTTTTGCATGTAATCACAAAGAAATCTGACTCTGCACTTCTTTTGTTTTCTATGCTTTTTCTTACAATTCCTCTAAATTTTTAATGTATTTTATTTTCATCCCATTAACTATATCTGAAATATCTGAGAAGTATGCTGTATGACACCTGTACCAGAAATATTATTTTAAAAGCACTGTAACAGCTAAGGCATTCTCCCTAACATCATTACCTATACCTTAAGCTTACCACCAGAACACACTTTATCTTGACATCAAGATGCTATTTGAGTATACAGCACTGTAGTCTGCTGATGTTGACCAGCTCACATTTTGCACCATCACGCTGTCATGTCTCTAATTTTTCTATGTGTGTGATTAGTCTTATCTTCCTACTTAACCATAATCTTCTTGTGCAATTTTATGTGCCTATCAGATTATTCTTTAAAATGTGAATTGTGGCCAGGTATAGTGGCTCACACCTCTCGTACTAGCACTCTGGGAAGCCAGGAGTTTGAGAACAGCCTGAGCAAGAGCAAGACACCATCCCTGCAAAAAATAGGAAAAAAAAAATTTCCCAGCATGGTGGTGCAAACCTGTAGCTCCAACTACATTGGGAGGTGAGGTAGGAGAAACACTTTAGCCCAGGAGTTTGAGGTTGCAGTGAGCTATGATAATACCACTGAACTCTAGCCCAGGTGACAGAGAGAGACTCTATCTCAAAGAATAATAATAATAAATATAAATAAATACAATGTGAAGTATATAAAATATTGGCAAATCTCTATTATTGCAATGGTTGCGAGCAATATTATTCAATCAATTATAACTTAATTATAGCTACTAATCATCTCTTGTCCCTGGAGGTGGCAAAGAGAACCAAGACAATTTTCTGAATATTATGACCTTTGGCTTATAGCTATTTGGAGTGGCATAAAAGACACAAGAGCTGGTCTGATTAGTACGATGCTTAAACCTCTATTTAATATACTTGTGATGTGCACAAAGCACAGTCTGTTCTTGTGCATGATGACCAAATGAAAACATCTCCAAATAGATATGGAAAAGGAACATTTTTACCCAACCATAACCACAGGTAAAATCTATACCTACCAATCAGAAATGCAGTAGTTTCCTGAAAATTTATCATTGACTCATTTTGAAACATGTGCTTTGGTACAAAGCTTAAATTTGTCCTCAATGAAACAAAGATAGAATGGAAATGAATAGAATCTAAAACAGTTGTTGCATAATCCTCGTTGTGTATAGTTGACTCCATTCTTTCTATAATGGAAGTTATTAGTGAACTAGTTTAGAATGAGCTTAAAATGGGACCATGTTAATGACTCTTCATGAGTATTTTACTTTAGTTTTTTCCTCTCACTCCCACATTACCCAAGTACATACACATCTATCCATAGAATTGACATTTATTTCATTTATCATTCACCATTAATGTTCTAAGTAGTTATTTTGCTAGGATTTATTCATACTGCTTCATTTAGGTCTCCCTTTCAATTTTTAAGATGACTAAAGGCCAGGCGTAATGGCTCATGCCTGTAATCCTAGCACTCTGGAAGGCCATGGTGGGTGGATTGTCTGAACACATGGGTTTGAGACCTAAGCCAGAGTGAGACTTCATCTCTAAAAATAGCTGGTGTCGTGGTGGGTGCCTGTAGTCCCAGCTGCTCAGGAGGCTGAGACAAGAGAATTGCTTGAGCCCAAGAGTTTGAGGTTGCTGTGAGCTGTGATGCCACAACACTCTACTAAGGGCGACAAAGTTAGACTCTGTCTAAAAAAAAAAAAAAAAAGACTGATCAGGATTGTGATTGAGATTGAGTCTTTGGACAATAAATAAAGTTAAGTTTATAAGTTATATTATCCTTGTATCCAAATCATACATTCATTATAGTCTGCTGGAGACGGTATCTCACTATTGGCATTTGGGCACATGTGGTACAATGAATATATATGTCCTTATCAAAAAAGACTTATAAATCTAATAATAAAAAAAGAACAGAAGCATTAGCTTATCTTAATTCAAAACATACTTTTCAAATTGATGGATCTGGTCTAACTGCTGGTGCCATAGCACTTTACCCTAAAAAGTATTCTTGGCTGTATCCTTAGAAACCAGTATGCATTTATTTGCCACATTATTAATAACATTTTCTAAAGATTCAAGATGCTTTCTGGATTTAAATTTTGCCAGATGATTTTTTAAAACTAGAGCTAAATTATAAATGAAGTCTCTTTGCTAAGAACAACAAAAAGTGTGGCTATTAAGTCATGAAGTTTGAGACCACATCATTATTCTAAACCAAACTCAATTGCTTCTGTCTCATTAAACTGCATTGTACTGACATTTAAAGATTTTTATACACTTTAATTCAGCTGGTAACTTGATTTAAAACAACATTGATTTTTAAAAAATTCATTCTTAGTCATCTATATGATTTTAAATATCAAGATGAATTTGTAACTATTTAAGGCTGTGGGTATTAAATTCTTGTGGAAACTTTCTTTCCTTGCGCTAATTTTCATCAATTTGCTATTGCTTTCATTTTCCCTTGAGATTTAGCTTTTTATAATAAATATTCATTCTCTTCACCATATACCCTAATCATCAAATAATTAAACCTTTATCAGGCAGAACAGCGTGATACTCCATGGATAATAATGAGGTTGGAAACGCTCCTGTCCAACCTGTTGGCTCCTCTTGGAAGAAGAATGTCATGCCACATAATTCTTATGTGGTCAGAAAAAATGTTCTAACAAGGATGGATGGAGATAAGAGCATAAAGGGCGATTCTAATGGAAAGAATGAATGTAATATTCACTTGGCAAAACATGCTAATGCTTTGACAAGACGCTATATTCTCTTAGTGCTAAATTAGGAGCATATTAGGGTGATAGGCCCTGGAGCTACCTATATCTTACAGAATGAACTAGAGGAGGAAGATTTAGAAGTCCTTCATATGATCATGTAATAATTGCTTGGAGAATATCTATTTAACCCAGAGTTTATGGTACATTAACTCTACGGGAATTGGTCCTAAAAGAATTTGTGGAGTAGGCAGGAAGAAATTTTATTCAAAGGTGGTTGTAGCCTCTACTTACCTATAATTCTTAGCTTGATACTGAAATCCTCAAACTGAAAATTTACTCTTGATGTTTCCTAAACACAGAATTTCAGAGTGGGATATCAGGTCTTTAGTGTGACACTACATCTACATTAAACCAGAAAGCATTGGAAATTTGGAAAGGACAACTTGGAAAATAAACAACTGTGAAAGCTGATCATGGAAATCAAAGAGGAAGGGGCATCAGAAGAAGGCCAGCACTTTCTTCCAACAGCCCAGGCAAATGATACTGGGGACGCCCAGTTCACAAGTAAGTATGTGTGTGTCTACCCTCAGGCCCTGTGAAGGTATAGACTGGATTAACTAAACACACAAACGCATCCGCATTCACAGAAATGGGTGTTCTAACAAATGGCATGTGATTACCTAAACATTTTTCCTTTGCACTATTTAGTTTGGTATTGTGCACACATGATATAGAATCAAAGTTTTAAAATATGTACTAGAACACTAATGACTACTTTTTAAATATACGTAGACCCTAATACATTTTAAGAATGTTTTCTACTTGGCATTTATATAATATGTGGGATTATTTTTTAGACTGAAGAACTTTTCTCTTGAAAGCCAAAAAGTATTACATTGAAAGGTTTAGGAAAAAAATGGTTACACAAAAAGCTCAGACTGCCACTGCCATAGCAGAGAGCACCAAGTCACATTTATAGAGCAAGCACAGAGGTTTGACCACGATTTGCATTTGAAAATAGAATAGGTTTTTATGCTACTCAAGCAATTAAAGTCATTGGAAAAATTGTATGTTTTCTCTCATGCTTAAAATTCTACATTTTGAGCTTTATTGTTTTGCATGAATTGTGTCTTTTCTTTTCAGATGATTTCTGTTGTCTGATTATTTAACACTGGCAAATATATGCCTAACCTTTTCATTTAATTTATGTTATAAAAATAATCTTTATAAAATGGTATTGGTTGGATGCGTTTTTGAGAAATTTGGTTGTCAGAGCTTACAGCAGAGTTAATTGTTAATAACCTTTTTAAAAATCCAGACATTGGAAGTTCACAAAGACCTACCTAATGATTTTCTCTTAGAAAATCAAAGATTGTTAATCATAGCACTGCTAAATGTCAGTAGGAAGAAATAAATACAGTAACTATGCAAAAAATGTTAACTCTGCAAATAAAAAACATGATTTTTATACAATGAGGTGGTTCTTAAAATACATTAGTGTATTCTGTATAGAATACATTTTGTATTCTTAAAATACATTAGTGACCAAATGGCAGTAAATTTAAATAATATCTGAGGATTATTCCAGCACAAATAACCAAGACCAATATTTTTAAATTATTCTTTTTATTATTGTCAAATGGTCAATTTTTTCATACATTTCCCTTTGGCTTCATTAACCTCACATGAGCGGTAACAAAAGGCATCCTATTCACGGTGTATTCACAAGGTGTATCCACCTGCCCCATTATTACTTAGCACAATCTGACCTTTCTACCTTGTAGATATCTTTTGTTAGATATTTTCTTTTCATATCTTTGTTCTGAAACTCACTTTCCCTTTCACTTATCTTAAATAATTTAGGTATATTTTATATTTATTAAAATCACTAACAAAAGGAATAGAAACATTTAACAAATGGTTGGGTTAAGCTGTCAATAAATTAGCAGAAAAACCAGCCCCAGAATGTCCACCATAACCCAGCTGGAGATGTCACTTTAGTTGATGATTTACTATTTACAACAAGTCAGATTGGCTTGAAAGAAAAATCCATTTAAGAGAGAATTTTGATGAGGTGGTTCTTTTGAGAGTTCCCACCTCTGTCTACATGGATCCAAACAACCACAGTTGAAAACTATGTTTTATGTTTGTCGTGGCTTACAAAAACGATTTTTCTTGACATCTTTATGGCCAAGAAGCTAAAAAGACCAAATCTTGCCATTGCCACATCTAGTTCTGCAACATTTATTGTGCCCTGTTCCAAGTGCTTCCTGCTTATTAGCCTGATTAGCCAAGTTTATTCATTCTCCTAAACAATGTATTTACTCATTCCAGTCAAGGTGAAGCATAGTAATATATATTGTCATATTCTTGATAATGACTTAAATATTTAAAAATCTGAATGTGTACCTATTATTCATAGGTATTCAGAAGACTCCAAATGAACCCCAGTTGGAATTCATCCTTGGTAAGAAATTCCATCTTATTTTTATCAATAAGGATAAGAATTTGCTCTGTAGTTCACACATTGCATGTATGTTACTTATATTGTTGCATATTTTGCTCACTTTTATAAAAAAAAAGTTCTATTAACAAACTCATTCTATAAGGTAGGTGTTATTTCTCCTCAATTTGTAAGTAAAAAAAATCAGTGTTGCTGCATAGGTTAGTCTGCAGCCTAAGGATTGAGGATTTGGTAATAATAGGGTTTTGCCTTTGACCAGGTTTGTTGACCACAAATTTCATGTGATTTTAACACAGTAGCTGCATTTTGTTGCTTACCGTTATTTCTGGAAATCTATCTAATTTTCTATTCCTGGGGCTGGGGACTGGACATGTCTCCATTGTGTTCTTTATGGCATTTGTAGGATTCTTGTCCCTTTCTGTCTTAACTCAAAAACATTCTCTGACTCTTCCATATTGATTTTGTCGACAGATTCTTGCTATTTAAGAATTTAACTTTAAATGCAAGATTTGACTTGCTTAAGCAACTCTAACGATTTGTTTCGTGTAGAAATTTATAACTTCATCCTTCATCCAAGGATGAATTCAAAATGTGCACTCTGAGCCTGGTTCACTCCTTAATTAGTGAGTGGAAACTGATTTGTACTTGAATCAAGTATGACTATAAAAATACTATTACGAGATTAGTTGCAAAAAGCTATTCAAAGAGAATAAAAATATGGTTCATATGAACTATATAAACATTTTTTTTTTCATCTCATGGTTCTGAAATGTTTTGAAGGGACAGAGAAATATTTACATTTTATTTTTTAAGTAGGTTTTATCAATTAATATATGCACATATTTAATTTTTTTTTACCCAGACACAGATATATTTTAGTGTCCAAATCTTTACATATTAACATACATATTTTCTAAAGTTTTAGAAGCAAATTGAAATATATACATATACTATATTGAACTTCAGGGGTTGGAATTTCCAGTAATCTTAGGAACATACATTTTTATTGTGTTTCACATTTCACATCCTTTGCTCCAAATATTTGATTGTGATGTATAACTTATTAAGATAATAATTGCAGGGTGGTACCTACTCAAAGGAGTAGGACGCTGGCCCCATATGCCTGAGGTGGCGGGTTCAAACCCAGCCCTGGCCAAAAACCACACACACACACAAAAAAAAAGATAATAATTGCAAGTAATTTATATTTTGGACATTTTGTTTTTGTTATAGATATAGCTACAAATTAAATATTATATATATATAATATTTATATATAATATATATTAAATTAAATATTCTAGATATATTTATATCTATAAATTAAATATTCTAGATATTTTGTTTTCCTAGGTACTGAGAAACAGGCAGAAATGTGATAACTCAGGAAACTTTACTGGTAACACCAAGAATACTGTTCTTTCTTTTTCTGGAGAACTTTCCCATGGTGTTAGATACAGGTTGCACTTGTTTTTAGAAAGAATGCTGAGGTGCAAAGGGAAGCCTAGGCCCTCTGACTCACTCACTTTTGCTACTTGAAACTTCATCTATCCCTCAGACTTTTAAGAGAAGAAACACAATTTTTACCTTTTTGAAAAGACTTCTGAAAAGTGAATATTTGCTAGAGTGATTTGGTGTGTTTCAAAGCGCAAATAAAGCTTTCTTGTTAGTATGCTGGAGAAAGGAGGAATCTGAAGGAGGCAGAAGCAAATGGAATAGAGACTGTTAGGCAGATGCGGTGGCCTCCACACCCAGGCCAAGTACCCATCCTCTATTTCAATTAAAGTAATCTGTCTCATTCAAAGACTTAACTATGGTCTTTATTTTAAAAGCCTCGTCAAGTTCAGTAGCAATGCTGTAATCCCTTATATTTCTGGTTTTAATTCACAGATTTAACAGTATAGCAGCTTTGAGAATTTATTCATAATAATGTTCCTCCAGTTTAAGAAAGCTTCAATTTTCTCTTTTCCATATTTATTTTAAAAAAAGTAGGATTATTAACAGGTAATTTCATCCTATCAAATGGTAAGAAATGCTTGACAAGTGAACAAAAGTATATTAAACAAAAGTTTAGTAAAGTGTTCAGCAAATTATTATTGTTGATCCCAAAAGACACATTCTCCAAACTGTAATGCTTCTTAATACATTAAGATTCTCAATTATACTATTTCTTGAAGAAATAAAAAAAATACTCTTTTAAGGACATTAGAACTAAACTCTTGCAGGTTTTACTATATATTTTTGTCATTTTTTTCTTTTGACTTTTTATTTTTTTTAAGAATCTCACTCTGTCACCCTGGGTAGAGTGCTATGGCACCTTAGCTCACAACAACCTTAAATGGGCTTGAGCTAACCTCTTGTCTCAGCCTCTTGAGTAGCTGGGACAGGCATGTGCCACTATGCCCAACTAATTTTTCTATTTTTATAGAGATAAGGTCTTAATCTTTCTCAGGCTAGTCTCGAACTCCTGAGTTCAAACAATCCACCTTCCTCAGCCTCCCAGAGTGCTAGGATTTAGGCGTGAGCCACCATGCTTGGCCTCTTTGAGTTTTTATGAATCCCACAATTCATACCAAATAATAAGAGAATAATATATTTTTAGGTATTTTTATCATTGTTTAAATATGTGCATATTTATTAATCTGAAGTAAAATAGGAACAAACTGTAGGAAAAGGAAATAGGACCAGTATGGGGCTTTTTTCCCACCTAATTTTTCAACTAAATTTTTGATATTTGATTCTCTACTGTTTACCAAAGTATTCAAATAATTTGGGAATTTCAATGTACATGGTTTTTAAATTGGGAAAACAGCCACAGTAATCATTTTGCTAGATGTCATATTGCTTTGTATAAGTTATTTTTCACCGAGGATGTGTTTCTGCCTATCTGTGTGCTGCTATAAAATCGTTACATCGTCCAGAAATTCCTCTGCTACGTCTTTATTCAAGTAAATGAGGTAGGAGATACTTAGTCAATTGAGCAAGCTAATTGGCTAAAAATGTCTTGATAGCACAAGATAAGCATGTCCTGAATACCTCATATCATTGTTAACTACATTTCTAATGGTTGACTGCATTTAAATTAAATAATTCACTCTTACTACTACAATTCTGCTTCCACAATTTTTGTTTCTTTGAGTGTAGCAATACCCTTTTTGCTTTCACAATGAAGGAAATAATTGAAAACCTAAGAGAACACTGATTTTGTTTACGGTTTAATAAAACTTTTTTCATTTCAACCAAGTTGGCATTTAAGAAGAGAGATCATTTCTTAAGATCTGGGTGAATTTCTTTATAGAAGTCATTGTAGAAATTTTGTTTAAAGAATCTTGACATGCTTAGGGGAAAGGTGGTTGATGTAGGGGGAAAAAGGGAAGAGGGACTATTTTAGATACAGATTTCAAAGAAGGTGTCCAGGTGCTGAGAAAGGGTGTGGATACTGATTTGGAAATTGTTTGGTCCAGGTGACTTTTTAAGCAGTAGGAAACAAGCTATCATAGATATTTAGACAACAAATAACAGGTTCCTTACCCTGGGAATACTGGGGTTCAAGGGTAGTAAATTAGGTGTGTTATTGTCTATGCACAATATGACCCTCATTTAATTATGTAGGTGTGTGCAAGAGAAAAAGATTGGAAGGTAGGAGTATCTTTAACTGGATTTCTCTCAGATTGGAAGAATTTTTATTTCTTTTGTTTACTTTCTCTGTCTTCAGATTGTGCAATTCCCTGGTATATATTTCATAATCAGTGTTGTTGTTCTTTAAATAAGTAACTGGAATATGAGGACAAGAACAGCAGGGTATCTGAAGAGCTAAAGTTCTATTCTTTCCTTGAGTTAGCTCATAGTGGAATTTGAAAGATCAAACTAAGACTCCTGAAATTATTAAAAAGACAATTAGACTGTTAGACTAATTTTGACATTAGTCTCTTAGTCTAATTAATAGACATTTAACTGTTAGACTAATTTTAACAGTTAGACTGTTTCTTACTTTTTATTTTCTGCATGAAACAAAATATTGGAGAAGAGAAAGATAGGTTTACAGAGTAAGATACGTTCACCACGGACAATAACACACCCCCTAGATGCTACAAAAAGGCCAGGGCTAAGCTATTTTTATAGAGTCTCTACAAATACTATGGGTTGCAAATAAATGATAAAAATTATATGAGGAACATTCAGTGAGGCTTATTAATGAAGACTGACTAAAAGTGTTTTGTTTGTTTGTTTGTTTGTTTTCGCGACAAAGCCTCAAGCCATTGCCCTGGGTAGAGTGCTGTAGCATCACAGCTCACAGCAACCTCCAACTCCTGGGCTTAAGCAATTCTTTTGCCTCAGCCTCCCTAAAGGCTCCCGCCACAGTGCCCAACTATTTTTTGGTTGTAGTTGTCATTGTTGTTTGGCAGGCCTGGCCTGGATTTGAACCTCTAGCTCTGGTATATGTGCCTGGCGCCTTAGCTGCCTCAGCTACAGGTACTGAGCCTAAAAGTGGTTTTTGAGGGAGGAAAATAGAATAAGTAAAAGGGAGAATCACCTTTCAGACCAGGAAAGTACTGTTAGCAGACTCCAAATTCAGAACATACACACAGAGACACACAATAAATACTTAACTATTATTACACAAACTACATATAGGAAGGCCTGACACATTGTCTTTCTAGAAGGAAAATTAAAACAGTGTTGTCCTCAAATAGGATTCTCGATACATCTACTTTTCTGTCCTTTGGAAATAGTGGTCTATATAGAAAAATGAGTGATTCCTTGTGTTTTATAGGAAATTAGTTTTACATTCACTCTGCAAGCTGTGTTAGTCCTGCCATACATTCTGTTTCTAAATGGACAAAGCAAAATGTACCACTTGTAGAAGCTATAATTTTTCTATGGAAGTGGAGGATTAAAAATAAAATTCCTATAGACTAAAACAGTCTATACACCTGTACTGGATAAATAAATAGTGTGTGCCATCGTAGAGTTCAATGATTAAAATTTGCTTTTATCTTAATGACAAGATGTCTCTCATAGCTTATTTCAAGTGTTACAGTGGCTTTAAATAAGAAGTGACTGTTCTCTTTGGTTGTTAAGGTTTTGTCCTGGGACAAGCTGACTCTAAAAACTTTGTCGTTCTGGTGGATTTCAGATATATATATATTTTTTGTTGTTGTTGTTTGTTTGTTTGTTTTGTTTTGTTTTGCAGTTTTAGCTGGTGCTGGCTTTGAACCTGCCACCTCCAGCATTCGGGGCTGGTGCCCTACTCCTTTGAGCCACAGGCGCCACCCTAGTGGTGGATTATATATTAAATGATGTGTACTGGTTTTTGGATTTCACATGTTGAGCCACTAAATTTCTAACTTCCCAGTTAAAAAGAAAAATATTATGAAATTATCTGATCAGTTTTCTGTATCACCATTTAAAAGTGCATAGAAATCAACCCAGACAGACACACCACACAGGAATAAACACATCTCTTTATAGACACAGAAATTACAGCTGGCAAAGACCTTCATTAACCTACATGCCAATTTCACTCATGCTTTATGAATTTCTATAAATCAGGCATTGTTTTACATGTTTTTCTTTTTCTTTTCTTTTCTCTCTCTTACATTACAGAGTCTCACTCTGTCACCCTGAGTAGGGTACCATGGTGTCATAGTTCACAGCAACCTCAAGGCTCAACCTCTTGGGCTCAAGCAATTGTCTTGCTCCAGTTTTTCTATTTTTAGGAGAGATGGGGTCTTGCTATTGCTCAGGCTGGTCTCAAGTAATCCACCTGCCTCAGCCTCCCAGACTGTTAGGATTGCAGGCATGAGCTACCGTGCCAGGCATATATGTTTTTCTTAAAAAAAAAAAAAAAAAAAAACTTAAGAGGCCCAACCTGACCTAGTCTCTCCTATTTCCATGCTTCTTTCTTGCTGATCTGCATTCTCTAAGTAATCATAAAGCTCTGACTTCTTGAAAATTCCAAGGAGCGAATAGAGAATTTCAGTGCATCTTTCTTAGTATTTTGACCTTCTACATGGTAAGCAGAGCCGGCCAAAGGGAATAGCAAACACAGAGGTATATTTTTGCATTTAATCTATTGATAAAAATATGAACTTAAGATAAGGTGCAAAGTGATCTTCAGAGCAACAAGAGAAACAACTGCTAAGAATTATTTTCTGGGTACCTTCTAAAGACAATAGATTATTGTCTGAAGTACCAGGAGATCCCAGGAACAACTACCATTTACTAGCAATTACTGTGTGCTTAGTTTAGGTCTTCATAAACAGGATGTCACATGTTCCTTACTACAGCTCTCCAGGATAATCATGTTATCCTGGTTAACATCAAGTGGATGTTTGTTTGCCAGAGGCTGATTGCAATAATTTACATAGATAAATTGAATTCTTTTTTTTTTTTGTAGAGACAGAGTCTCACTTTATCACCCTGGGTAGAGTGCCGTGGCGTCACACTGCTCACAGCAACCTCCAGCTCTTGGGCTTAAGCGATTCTCTTGCCTCAGCCTCCCTAGTAGCTGGGACTA